>JAIFGZ020000798.1:0-241045 GCA_019925245.2 Oryza australiensis
GCAGCAAGAGTAAATTTATTTTCATCCTTCCTCCCGTAATGCTCCGAACAATCGGCCATGTTAATCATAATCCCGTTGCTTCCTTTGTGCAGCCTCCGCGCCGATTTGCTCTCTTTTGACATCAAGGAGTTCCTTGGTGATGAAGAAGGGGAAGCCACCAGTCCAGACAAAGCCCTAGTCGACGAACTTAAAGAGAGACTTCAAGATATACGTCGTCGGTTGGACATCGACGTGGACAGGCTGATGGAAGAATGTGGATCGGCCAAGTGTCGATTCTTCGAAATTGAAGGCCAACTCCTCGAAGATCTTGTCACCAAGATATCCGCCGCCGTCTGTACTGATCAGCATCAACCAAGGCTTGGGCATGCAATGCAACGAATGATTGAGAGGCTTGCCCAAGCCGATGTGACGGCCAGGATCAACGACGCGGTGAAAAGCGTGGAGGCTGAAAAGGCAAAGCTGAATGAGTTGAAGGCCAGCCCCACCATGTCTCAGGCTCGGATCGCCAGCTTGAAGGCCGAAGAAGCTGATTTGCTGCAGCGGCTAAAACAATGCCGAGCTAACATTGCAGCGAAAGAACAAGCGCTAGCTAATTTGCCTAAAGCCACCGAGGATCAAACAGGCAAACTAACGGCCACCATCAAGCACTTGAAAGAGCTCTACAAATCGGCCAAGGTGGTTCCCGGCTCCGACGCCGAAGACCAAGCGGTGATTGACGAAGTCAAGGCGATCCAAGCTACAGCAACTCTCGGCCATAGATGCATTCCTAGCTCGGTAGCCGATGTAATAGACTTATGCTCAAAACTGAAGAAATTTTGTGTAATCGGCTTCCATCTTTTGCAATCGACTTTGTTCTATAATTGGCTCAAACTTGCATCGTTTAATATCACGATTGCCGATTCTGAAAGCTTCAAAATGCGTTGAAAACTTGAAAATTCGTTGAAAACTTGAAAATTTTGCTGATGTCTGCCTTCTTGATCGTGATTGTTGTATATATATGCCCCCCTAATTTTGTTGATGTCTATGATGTTGACAAAATTATGAACTTAACACAATTGCGCTTTGTTGTCGTCACTGTTGACCAACACCAGCTGATTATAGAAAACTAGGGGAAAAACCTTGGCTTGAAAATGACCTAAAGGTGATGCTTGTTCCAGACAAGACATCGGCTAGCACGAATCGGCTGAAACAAACAGAGCCGAATCATGAGTTGATCCAAACGTTTGGGTAGTATTTTTTCATGTATTTGCCATTCAGAGCCCTTCCAAATACTTCTCCATCCAAACCTTCTAACTGTAAGCTCCTTTAGAGACGCACTTGTGGATCTTGAAAGGCCCTTCCCAATTTGGTGACCACTTGCCAAATTTATTATCTCTCGATCTGATCGGCAATATTAATTTCCAAACAAGCTCGCCCTCTTCAAAAGATTTAGGTACAACCTTCTTGTTATAATGACGGGCTACTCGTTCCTTATCCCTCGTTACCTTCTCCAAGGCCCTCATTCTTGATAAAACTAGGTCTTCTAATTCATCCACCATCAGGTGATAGTAATCATCGGCTGTGAGCTGATCTTATAACTGAATCCGTCTTGAGCCGATGATATTTTCCCATGGCAGTACTGCTACGTGCCCATAGACCAACTTGTATGGAGGGACTTGGATAGATCCGTGGCATGCCATCCGACATGCCCAAAGTGATTCGGCTAATCGGCTATGCCATTGCTTTGGGTACTCAGAAATCTTCCTCTTAATCAGCTTGATCAGACTTTTGATCCCATGCCATCAGCAAACTAAACAAACTCAACTAATATGAAGGTAGATCTCTGGTCTGTTGTAATTGTTTGTGGGATGCTAAATCGGTAGATGATATGCTCTTTAACAAACTCGATTGTGTCCTTGGAGTCGACTTTCTTCAAAGGAATTGCCTTCACTCACTTTGTAAAATAGTCTGTCGCTACCAGAATGAATTTACGCCCTTTGCTTGAGGGTGGATTGATCTGGCCGATCATGTCGATGCCCCATCCTCTGAATGACCAAGGCTTTATGATCTGGTTCAGGGCCGATGCTGGTGCTCTTTGTATGGCGCCGAATTTTTGACAATCCTGGTAACCTTTATAATATTTGAAACAGTCCTCCAGCATTGTCGGCCAGAAATACCCTGCTCTTCGAAGTAGACACTTCATGTTATGAGCCGATTGATGTGTGCCGCAAATCCCTTCATGAATCTCCCATTATTTCGATGGCGTTGGCTTCAACTTCTTTGAGTAGATGTAACCCTTAGAGCATGGCCTCATACTCGGCTTGGTTGTTTGTAGCATGGGGGTTGATCAAAAAGCAAATTCAAAGCATGCCCCCCTAGGCGAAATAATGACCAATTCGATACCGCAGCCGTTGGTACACACCGAGCCATCAAATGTCAATGTCCAAGGCATAATTTCAACTGAGCCGACTGAGTCATCTCTGTGTTCCATGATAAAATCGGCTATAGCTTGTCCTTTAACTGCCCTGGGCGCCTGATACCTCAGATCAAACTCTGTCAAAGCAAAAATCCATTTTCCAATTGGCCCTTTTAACACTGGAGCCGATAGTATGTATTTCACAACATCGGCTTTACATATTATTTGTGCACTCATTGGATAGCAGATAATGCCTTAACTTTTTACATAAAAAATATAGGCACAGACATATTTTCTCCACTGGTGAATACCTTGTTTCTGCGTCCAACAGCCATCGGCTGAGGTAAAAGATAGCTTTTTCCTTGCCCTCAACCACTTGGATTAGGATTGAGCTGATTGACTTGTCATCGGCTGATAGGTACAGCTTGAACGGTATCCCTTTTTGTGGAGATATTAAAACTGGAGGCGAGCTTATATAATCCTTGATGTTGTCCAAAGCCTTCTGTTGCACTGCCCCCATGTGAATGCTTGATCGGCTTTCAGCCAAAGCAGTGGTGTGAACGGCTCCATCTTCTCTGAAAGATTGGCTATAAACTGTCTGATGAAGTTGATTTTGCCGATCAACGATTGAAGTTGCTTCTTGTCCTTCGGAGGTTGTATCCTCATGATAGCGTTGATGCTCCTTGGTGTAACCTCAATTCCTCTTTCATGAACAAGAAACCCCAAAAACTGCCCAGCCAACACGCTGAACGCACACTTCAACGGATTCATCTTCAGGCCATATTTTATTGTCCGCTCCAAAACTTGCTTCAGATCGACTATGTTCCCTGGATTTGACAACAACATCATAAATGTAGATCTCCACCTGAGAGCCGATCATGTCGTGGAAGATATAATTCATGGCCCGTTGATATCTTGCCCCAACATTCTTCAGCCCAAATGTCATAACAACCCATTCATATAAGTGATTGCTCCAGGACATCAAAAATAGGTCTTGTGAATGTCTTCTTTGGCCATAAAGATTTGATTGTAACCTGCATTGCCATCCATAAAACTGATGATCTTGTGGCCTGAAGCAGCATCTACGAGCACATCGGCTATAGGCATTGGGTATTCGTCTTTGGGGGTAGCCTTATTTAGGTCTCTGAAATCGATGCACACCATAAGTTTACCATTATTTTTCAATACTGGGACAATATTTGAGACCCACTCGGCGTATCGGCAAGGCCGAATGAATCCAGCGTCGTATAGCCGAGTGATTTCGGCTTTGATCGCATCATACATATCAGCCTTGAACCTCCTGGGAGGTTGTTTGAATGGCCGATAGCCTGCCTTGATCGGTAGTTGATGAACAACGATAGATTGGCTAAGACCAGGCATCTCAAAATACTCCCAATCAAAACAATCATTATATTCCTTTAAGAGAGCAATGAGCTGGGATCTATAACAAGAAGATAAATTTTTGCTAATATACGTCGGCCTAGGCCTGTCTCCAGAGCCTATGTCTATTTCCTCTAATTCGTCGGCCGACGTAAAACCTTGCCCAAGCTTGCCATTGTCTTCGTCCGCGGTGTCGATGTCATAGATGCTTGAGCCCTCCACGACGTTTTGTTCAAAGTAGCAGCTGTGGCTCGTCGTCTCCAATCATCTGTATGGCAGAATTGGACACTTTTAGAAAATCGGCTTGCTAGATTTTCCCGGACAAACAATCAATGCCATCGATTTTCCTGGGTGGCAAATCGGCATTGGCGACACTTATTGACCTGTCGGCTGGTACAATCTCTATCTTGTCGCCGTCCCATTGAAGCAGACTCTGGTGCATGGTGGAAGGGACACAACAATTGGCATGTATCCAGTCCCTCCCGAGCAGCAGGTTGTAAGACCCCTTCCCGTCAATGTCAAAATAGGTTGTGGGCACGGTCTTGTTGCCGACGGTCAGCTCGACATTTAACACCCCCTTGGTCTCTGACGGGTTGCTGCCGAAGTCCTTGAGTACCATGTTAGTCTTGATCAGGTCTTTAGCTTCCTTACCCAATTTTTTGAATGTTGCATAGGGCATCAGGTTCACTGCAGCTCCCCCATCTACTAGCATCTTTGACATCGGCTTGCCGTTGACAAAGCCTTTTACGTATAGTGGCTTGAGATGCCGATTTTTGGTCCCCTCTGGCTTGTCGAAAATTGCTTGATCCGGGGACAGTGCTAGTTTGGCCAAGGCGCCTTCAATGTTGTCTGCATCGGTCTCAGGGGTGCCGAATTCGGCTGGCAATATGAATATCATATTGACCGATGCAAAAGCTTTTCCTTTCCCCTTGGCTGCCCTCCTGGCTTGATCGGCTGAGGTCTCTCTGGTTTGATCCTCGTCGGCTGGTGTAGTTTTCTTTTGGGCCTCCATTGCTTTTTTCTTTTTTCTAGCCGATGGCGTTGTTCTTGGATCATCTACCGAACTTCTTCTTCCTTTCCTTCACGCTCCAGCCTCTGAATTCTTTGTTTCTACGTCTTCATGAAGAGGTCAGAAGGGCACCATTGGGGGTTGGCCGATTCTTCGTCATCGACTTCTTCTTCGTCGTAGCAGTCATTGTTTTCGTCCTCATCGTCAAAGAAGTCTTGATGGATCGGCCCTAGCCGATCGTAGACGGACTGTTGGCGCTGGTTGAGATATATGGCCCTCTGGACGAACTGAGTTGGGCTGGTGATTGGCGAGCTCCTGTGTTCATCCTCGCGGTAATTGCTGCATGCCGGGCAATTGTCTAGCGTCGGCAGCCTCATCTCGGTTTCCTGGCAGTGCCTGAAAAATTCACAATGCCAATGAGGATCGGCACCGCTGTGATCCCCGTCGTACCAACGGCCTCGCGTCTTTGGCTCCTATCAACGAAATCCTTCAAGCCGAGCCTCTTCTTCCCATCAAGATCGCTGTCGGAAGCGGCGTCGGCTATCTGTATTGATCGGCCGTCGGTTAGCCGATCGGGCAACGGGGCGCACCGTGTTGATTGGCGCGGTTTGATCTCCAGTCGGCTTGCTCTCTGCCTTGACCCCTTTTAATGTCTCGGCTAAGCGGTACGTCATTCTGCGCTACCGATCAGCTCGCCTGGGGCCGGCTTGAACCATATTGACCGGGAAGGGGTTGCCATCTACTTTCATCGACCGAGTGGAATCGGCGAACTTGAGCTTCTCGGCCTCTATTGCCGACTAGATCTGCTGCCTGAAGACTTTGCAATCGTTAGTGGCATGGGATGTAGAATTGTGCCACTTACAGTACTTATTCTTATTCAATGCTTCGGCCAACGGGATAGTGTGGTTGGGGGGAAGCTTAATTTGCTTCTCCTTCAGCAACAAGTCGAAGATCTTGTCGGCCTTCGTGATGTCAAAGTCGTACCTCTCCTCTTTGGCGGCGTTCGGTAGCCATTGCGACGATGGCTTTTTTGTTCTTAGTCCATTCGGCGCAGCCACCTCTGCGTCATTGTCGCTAGAATCGGAGGTTGATTCAACGATGACTTGAGGTACGTTTTTGACGGCCTTCCTGGTGTCTTGGAATCTCTGTTCATGGGCCGTCACCCTCTGCGTGAGATGCGCCAAGCTGTCGAAGTCCTGCTCTGAGAAGCGCTCGCGGATCGGTGCGATCAGGCCGTGGAAGGCCAAATCGGCTAGCTGGGCGTCCGACAACACCAGGCTATAGCATCGGTTCCTCATCTCTCTGAACCGTTGGATGTAGTCTTGGACCGACTCGTTGTGCTTATGCCTGATACTGGTGAGATCCGACAACTTCATTTCATGGTTGCCGGTGTAGAAGTAGCTATGGAATTGTTTCTCAAGATCGGCCCAGCTCTGAATTGAATTGTAGGGCAATATGAAGAGAACCAAGCAAAGGCCGATCCCGATAGTGACAAGGGAAACAAACGAACCCTCAAGGCGTCTATAGTCGATGCTTCGCCGCACTGCGCCAAGAATCGGCTGACATGCTCGTAGGTTGACACGTTGTCCTGCCCTGAGAATTTCGAAAAGTTTGGGACTTTGTATCGGATGGGCAGTGGAACCCGCTCGAAGTACTCCGGGTAGTGGTACCGATACATATTTCCCGAGTCTTTCGGCTTGAGGCCGAATTGATCACGCATAACGTCCACAATCAAATCGGTCCACATCCGGTTGTCCTGCTGTATCGGCTCATATTGATCATATGGCGCGGGTGCTTGCCGATACAGAGGTGGCGATGTCTGGGGCCTGTATTGCTGATCTTGAAGGCCTCCCTGATACTGGTACTGGATGAAGGGTTACGCGGAGGCTACGCTAGCCAAAAACAAAAACTTTTACCGCGCAAACCAGGAACACTTGCAAGTAAGGGCCGATAGATCGTTACCGATTGGAGTAGAGTGCAGCGGAATAACCAATCAGGGCAATCCGATCCGGAACAGTGTAGCCGATTCCCGGAGACAGCCGATTCGCCAATCAGCCGATTCGAGTCGTCCGGCCGCGTTCTCACGCCTCGCTCCGATGCGCCCGACCGCAGCCGATTCCACCACAGCCGATCGCTCCGATGCGCCGATCCGAAGCCGATCAACGGCGCAACGTAGCAGCGCCTCTACCGGTATCCACACGTCCGGGGACAGAACGCCGTACACCCGTGTGCTAGCACGCGATGCAAGGCTAGGGTTTGGCTCGAAAGTGGGGAGGGTTTCCGTGGAGATTGATCTCGGCGACTTCTGTTGCACGCGATGCAATTGATGTCACAGCTCTCCACCCCTCCCTCCTTTATATAGAGTTGGCCGACTGGGACTAGTGGCCGATTAGGACTCTATTTTTGAACCGGATCTCATCCGTATCTCATAGAGTTGGCCGCCCATACGTCGTAAGCCTATAGGACTCTATCCGATCGAGCCGTATCCAAGTCCAACTCGAATGCCTGTTCTTATCCCCTTAAGCGTGCGACCACGTAGGTTCGGGTATACTCGGTTTCGGCTATAGTCTAACTTAGCCGATCGTCGGCTCGAGTCCAACTCAGCCGACTGTCAAAGCGGCGCCTAGCAGCACATATTGACACCATAGTATACAAGAATATAATATCGGCTCGAACCTGTAATGTGTACACAAATCCCTTTGCCTCACGATACCGGTTAAGCTATAGGCAAGATGTGTGCCATCCCTTCAATAGCTTAACCATTCACTCGAACCGTATTGGATTATCGTGCCTTGATTGACTCCTCAATCAACTTAGCATGGCCATGCATTTCCATAATCCATTACCTCGAGGGGCCCGAGATATCTCTCCAAAGGAGGGGAAAATTCCATCTTGATCACTCACATCCCACTTCATGTTTCATAGCAAACCCGAAAACTACCTTTATAACTATCCACAGAATAGCGTTTGGTAGTCCCAAAGTAGGCTACTACACATGTTGGAATCCATGGTGATCTCAGGTCTAAGAACTTTGTACCAACACTACCCGAGACCAACTAATGGCACATTAATTCCTGTAGTGTCTCATGGTGGGTCTATCCAACAATGTGTTCTCTAACACATATGTCCATGTTTATTGATTTGGTATCTCCATACCCATGATCTATGAGACATGATCATCAATCAATAAACATGCCGATCTTAGAATCATATTTGTTCCAACAATATGACATATGATCGAGGATCGTTTAGAAATAGATTCATACATATCGAGTCTCATAAATAAGTCACGTACTTATTGATCAATACAAGATGTCTATTTCATGGAACTGAATAACACTTTATTCATTTATACATAAACATTGACGTGATATCCAACATCTCCATGTTGCCTCTAGGGCATATCACTAACAATCTCCCATTTGCACTAGAGTCAATCATGTAAGTATCTAATACCCATTGCTCTTGTGTGCGCCTCTTGCTTGGCCGAGGAGAGGTTTTGTCGCGGATCGGCTATGTTGAGATCCGTGTGCACTTTGCATATCTTGACATCACCTCTGTCCACTATCTCGCGGATGAGATGATATCGCCGAAGTATGTGTTTGGACTTCGATGTGACCTCGGCTCCTTGGCTTGCGCAATGGCTCCACTATTATCACAATAGAGAGACATTGGACCGTCGTACTAGTCATCACACCAAGCTCGAAACGAATTTCTTGATCCAAACAGCCTCCTTTGCGCTTCCGAAGCAATGTACTCGGCCTCCGTTGTAGAATCAGCAAGTATCCTGCTTGGAACTCTTCCAGGCGCGCCTCCGTTCGGGCGAACACGAACCCGATTGCGATCTATAATCATCCTTGTCTGTTTGGAAGCTAGCATCGGTGTAACCACTTACAACGAGCTCTTCTTCACCTCCATAGACTAGGAACATATCCTTAGTTCTTCTCAAGTACTTAAGGATATTCTTTACGGCAGATCCAGTGACCTTCACTGGATCGATATCTGCTCGTAGCACTCAAAGCGTACGAGACATCGGCGTGTACAAAGCATGGCATACATGATGGATCCAATTGCCGAAGCATATGGAACCATACCCATCTTATTCCGCTCATCATGTGTCCGAGGACACCGATTCTTGCTAAGATTGATGCCATGTGACATAGGCAAGAAACCTTTCTTGGAATCATGCATGTTGAACCTTTTCAACACCTTGTCAATGTATGTACTTTGGCTTAATCCAATTAGCCTCTTGGATCTATCTCTATAGATCCGAATGCCCATATATATGCTGCCTCCCTAAGTCTTTCATGGAAAAACTATTTTTCAATGAAGACTTGACGGATTCAAGCATATGGATATCATTTCCAATCGTAATATGTCATCCACATATAAGATTAGAAATACAATTGCGCTCCCACTCGACCTTTTGTAAACACAGGCCACTTCTTCATTTTTGATGAAACCAAACCCTTTGATTACTTCATCAAAACGAATATTCCAACTCCGAGATGCTTGCTTCAATCCATAAATGGATTTGAAGCTTGCATATCTTTCAGCGATTCTGGATCGACAAAACCCCGAGGTTGTATCATGTATACATCCTCGCCTAGGATTCCATTCAGGAAAGCCGTTTTGACATCCATCGCCATATCTCATAATCGAAATATGCAGCAATCGCTAGGATAATCCGAATAGATTTAAGCATTGCGACGGGCGAGAAGGTTTCATCATAATCAACTCCTTGAATCTGTTTAAAACCTTTCGCCACCAATCGCGCCTTATAGATGTGAACATTTCCATCCATATCGGCCTTTTCTTAAAAACCCATTTACACTCAATGGTTTTGACACCATCAGTGGATCAACCAAGTTCCAAACTTGATTGTCGTACATGGATTCTATTTCGGATTTCATGGCTCCAAGCCACTTGTTGGAATCGGGTCCCACCATCGCTTCCTCATAGGTCTTAGGTTCATCATTGTCCAACAACAATATATCACGTTGTTCCGCACTGTGTACATCGTGCACGACGTGATCTTTCGACCTCCGTGGGCTGGTGTATCTACAACGGTGGCGCAACACTTTGCACCTCGTTGTGGTTCCGTGGTCGCGAAACATTTTTCGGTGTTTCTTGAACTTCTTCAAGATGCACCCTGCTCCCACTAACCCTTCTTGAAAGAAACTCTTTCTCCAAGAAGACACCGTGTCGGGCAACAAACACTTTGCCTTGTTCCCGATTATAAAAGTAATATCCCTTAGTTTCCTTAGGATATCCCACAAAGAAGCACTTGTCGATTTGGGTGTGAGCTTGTCGATTGTAAACGTTTTACATAAGCCTCACATCCCCAAATTTTGAGAAAAGACAAACCAGGGGTTGCCCTGTCCATATCTCATATGGTGTCTTTTTCAACCGACTTAGATGGAACTCTATTTAGTGTGAGCGCAGTTGTTTCAAGAGCATATCCCCGAAGGATAACGGAAGATCACTTTGGCTCATCATCGACCGCACCATGTCCAACAAGGTGCGATTTCTCCGTTCGGACACTCCGTTCCATTGTGGAATTCCTGGCGGAGTAAGCGTGGAACAATTCCACAATCTTTCGATGATTACCAAACTCTTGGCTCAAGTATTCCCCTCCACGATCGATCGTAGAAACTTGATTGTTTTCCCTAAATGATTCTGTACTTCATTCGGAATTCTTTGAACTTTTCAAAGGATTCGGACTTATGCCTCATTAAGTAGATATAACCATATCTACTAAAGTCATCGGTAAAGGTAATGAAGTACCGATAACCACCTCGGCCGTTGAGCTCATTGGTCCACATACATCGGTATGTACGAGTGCCAACAAGTCACTTGCTCTTTCACCGTGTCCCGTGAAAGGTGCCTTTGTCATCTTACCAAGTAAACAAGACTCACATGTCTCAAATGATTCAAAATCAAAAGAGTGAAGCAATCCATCCTTATGGAGCTTCTCCATGCGTTTCTTATTTATATGGCCTAAGCGACAATGCCGATAAACGTGGGGTTTATATCATTAGAGAGTTGCCTTTCGTATTAATGTTATAGACGGGAGACGCTTCAAGATTCAAAACGTATAATCCATTCACCAATGGAGCATGAAAATAGAACATATCTCGAGATATATTGAACAACCATTGTTCATTGATCTAAAATCATATCCTTCCGCTTGCAAACATGAAGCGGAAATAACGTTTTGACATAGTGTTGGAACACAATAACAATTATTTAATTCCAAAACTAATCCCGAAGGTAGATGAAGTGGTACTCGTGCCGACAAGCGTAGCAACGCTTGCTCCATTGCCGACGCGCAGTTCACCTCGCCCCTTCTCAATCCTCTACTTCTTCTCATTCCCCGCAACGATTTGCAAATATGAGCTACGATCCGGTATCAAATACCCAAGAGTCAGAGGTGAAGTAGCAAGATTAATGTCTATAACATTAATACCCGGCGAAGTCGTACTTTGCTTCTTCTTGAGATCCTCCATGTACTTCTTGCGGTTCCTTTTCCAAGGGCTGTCTCCTTGCAGAGAAGCAAACGGCATCGATGCCGCCGACCCCTTCTTGCCCTTCTTTGCATTAGAGGCACTCGCGATCTCATCGGGAGTTAACTTCCTCTTGGTGCAAAGTTTCTTGACAGTGGTTTGCGCTTAGCCTTCGCATCATCATCACATGATGACCGTTTTTCTGGATACTCTCCTCACTGTCTTTAGCATCCCATGCAATTCAGCCAAGGTCCTATCCATATTGTTCATGTGATAATTTAATATGAATGGCTCGAAGCTCGGAGGGAGCGACCGGAGAATCACACGCAGCCAACTCTTGGCTAAGGGGAAAACCCAGTTTTCCGGACTCTCAATGTAGCCAATCATCTTTATCACATGCGGACGACGGGATTCCCTCAACAAGCTCGCACGCAAACAAGGACTTTGAGGTGTTGAACCTCTCGGCCTCGAGCTTGGTTCTCAAACATGCCACGCAGCCCGAATAATAGTGTGAGCATCGCTGCTCTCATATTGCTTCGAAGCTCGGGGACATTGTAGCAAGCATGAGACGCTTATATCTAGGGCATCATTAGTGTGCTTCTCATAAGCCCTCCGTGCGGGTGGCATTAGTTGGCAAATCCTCGGGATAGGGTACTTCAAGAACGTACTCCTTACGCTCTTGCTTGAGAACAATTCTCAAGTTGCGATACCAATCCATAAAGTTTGTTCCATTTAATTTTTTCCTTTTCGAGAATAGATCGCAAATTAAAGGTACTGGGTGTAGTATTAGCCGCCATTTATTCTACAATGAAAAAGCAAAGTTTAGCACAATGTTTATGCTATGTCTATTGTTAAACAATTTAACATTAGACTCCCATTACGTATTTTCCACCTTCCCTCTAGGTTACGTATTGGGTCAAGATCCACATGTTAATTAATTTTCTAGTGAGCTTTGGCATCACTGCTAGAAAATTAGTAACATCGGTAAGCAACACCTTGCTAATCACATCTCTATGTGACTCTTGTTGTTGGTGTGGCATCTCCATGCCCCGGCGCCAACCTATGCCCCAAGGCCCAAAACTGTTTTGATAGCCTTGTTAAGTAAACCAAATGCTCCTGCATGTATATGTCCGACATATACCCCCTCGTGTTATGATAGAGAATGGCACTCGCTGGCGGACCCACCATTGACGAGCATAACGGTGACGAGTGCAACATTTGGAAGGGCATCATTACTACTTAATTTTGAGAGGGATGCTATCCTATCAAACAAACATATCACATATGAAAGCAAGAAGAATAGCATATAATGAAATAGTATGGCCCCCTTCACATGGTGATCTCCATCTCCATGTGTCGCGCCGAGGATCTCCATCTTCGGCACCATCTTTCAATGTGCATGATGCTTGATTTCTTCAAACTAAGCTACTACTATAGAAGCTCTAATTGAAGATTACATCGACTCGCAGTTGTGAAAGAATATTACAAGCATTGCACGTATGAAAGAATATTACAGGGATTGCACATATGAAAGAATATTACATGCATCACATGCATCTCATACATACAATAGGGCCATACCATCTCAAAGCATTCTCTGCAAAAACAAGTTAGGCGTAGAAACGTTTTCTACTTATCACGAGCTACGGCATCGAGACGACCTATAAGGGGGTACGCACACGGCGGTCGAGGGGAAGCCGCCCTCGCGGGCTTCGGGCAGCGCCGGAACACCACACGAAATTCATAGATCCAATCTATGAATTCGCTTATGAAACCATGTCGGCATAATCATATTATGCCGTCCCGATACACTATCAAGGGAGATGGTTTGCGTAGGCGCGAGGCGCAGCTAACAAGATCGGACTACGAGATAGCTTCGGCATAATCACATTATACCGTTCCGATACACTATCAAGGAACGTTATCTCGAACTCCAACTCAAACCGAGTTATTTGGAAATTGCTTCGACGTAATCACATTACGTCGTTCCGATACACTATCAAGGAACGCAATTACCATCTACTCTCCTCAACAGATCCCGTAAAACCGATTGATCTAATCAACCCGTGCGCAAAACTTGTTCCAGATCCAATCTAAAACCCGAACTAAGCAAGATTAGCTCGATACCACTGAAGGGTTACGCGGAGGCTACGCTAGCCAAAAACAAAAACTTTTACCGCGCAAACCAGGAACACTTGCAAGTAAGGGCCGATAGATCGTTACCGATTGGAGTAGAGTGCGCGGAATAACCAATCGGGGCAATCCGATCCGGAACAGTGTAGCCAATTCCCGAGAGACAGCCGATTCGCCAATCGGCCGATTCGAGTCGTCCGGCCGCGTTCTCACGCCTCGCTCCGATGCGCCCGACCGCAGCCGACCCACCACGCCGATCGCTCCGTTGCAGCCGATCCAGCCGATCAACGGCGCGCAACGTAGCGGCGCTCTACGGTATCCACACGTCCGGGGACGAACGCCGTACACCCGTGTGCTAGCACGCGATGCAAGGCTAGGGTTTGGCTCGAAAGTGGGGAGGGTTTCCGTGGAGATTGATCTCGGCGACTTCTGTTGCACGCGATGCAATTGATGTCTCGCAGCTCTCCACCCCTCCCTCCTTTATATAGAGTTGGCCGACTAGGAGTAGTGGCCGATCGGGACTCTATTTTTGAACCGGATCTCATCCGTATCTCATAGAGTTGGCCGCCCATACGTCATAAGCCTATAGGACTCTATCCGATCGGATCCCTATCCGATCGAGCCGTATCCGAGTCCAACTCGAATGCCTGTTCTTATCCCCTTAAGCGTGCGACCCTGTAGGTTCAGGTATACTCGGTTTCGGCTATAGTCTAACTTAGCCGATCGTCGGCTCGAGTCCAACTCAGCCGACTGTCAATAGCGGCGCCTAGCAAGCACATATTGACACCATAGTATACAAGAATATAATATCGGCTCGAACCTGTAATGTGTACACAAATCCCTTTGCCTCACGATACCGGTTAAGCTATAGGCAAGATGTGTGCCATCCCTTCAATAGCTTAACCATTCACTCGAACCGTATTGGATTATCTGCTCTTGATTGACTCCTCAATCAACTTAGCATGGCCATGCATTTCCATAATCCATTACCTCGAGGGCCCAGAGATATCTCTCCAAAGGAGGGGCAAATTCCATCTTGATCACTCACATCCCACTCCATGTTTCATAGCAAACCCGAAAACTACCTTTATAACTATCCGATTACGGAATAGCGTTTGGTAGTCCCAAAGTAGGCTACTACACATGTTGGAATCCATGGTGATCTCAGGTCTAAGGACTTTGTACCAACACTACCCGAGACCAACTAATGGCACATTAATTCCTGTAGTGTCTCATGGTGGGTCTATCCAACAATGTGTTCTCTAACACATATGTCCATGTTTATTGATTTGGTATCTCCATACCCATGATCTATGAGACATGATCATCAATCAATAAACATGCCGATCTTAGAATCATATTTGTTCCAACAATACGACATATGATCAGGGATCGTTTAGAAATAGATTCATACATATCGAGTCTCATAAATAAGTCACGTACTTATTGATCAATACAAGATGTCTATTTCATGGAACTGAATAACACTTTATTCATTTATACATAAACATTGACGTGATATCCAACATCTCCATGTTGCCTCTAGGGCATATCACTAACACTGGAGTGGATGGCCAGTGGGAGGCGGCCGATTCCATGGTGGTGGCGTCTGCGGATCAGGGAAAAGTTGGCGGCCACCGGTGTTGTACTGTCCTCTCGGGCCGATCTGGGCAACTGGCTCTAATTGCCAACCGTTGTTGTACATGTTGGCGATCTGGTCCTGGGGGAGTGGTTGTTGTCGGTTGAGCATGGTAACCGACGGTCTCAAAGCCGATCCAGACGGATTCGGCTGATTGAGGATCCCTCCTAGTGGCCCTGGCTGTGCGTGTGGTGGGATCAACCGATTCTGGGTGGCCAATGTCCTGTAACCAGGAAACTGGCCGTCTGTGAAGTACGTCGGCTCCCGCTACAGTTGGTCGGCTATCTTGGCGTCGACCACAGTGGCAATCATATTGTTGAGGGTGTTGACAAGAATGCCACTTTGGTTGACCAGTGCGTGCACGGCTGAATCAATTCAGTCTTGCAAAGTATGCAAACCCGAATCACCTTGCTCCTGAGTTGGCTCCTCCGCCTTTTGTTTGTCCTTTGATCCGCTGGAGGAGGACGCCTTGAATTCGTCCATGCTGAATTTATATTTTTGGTGCACAGCCCCAGACCTTGTCTGGGTGAACGACTATAGGTAGTTGGCTTGGAGCTCTTCTACCATCCTCTTGTAGTCGGCTTGTTGTTCAGCCGACAGTTGTTCCATCTTCACAGGCACGACGTTTTCCTGAGAAACGTTGGGGCTCTTGATGTCGACCATCTTTGTCAACTGCGTCGATGCGTCCTAGCCGAGTTGACAGAGATAGTCCCACTGGGCGTGCCAAGAAGCGTGTTGATTTGAAATTTCTCTCACGCGCTGGCCTGGGAGATCTTCTTAACTCCAGCAGAGTCCTTCTCGGTCGTGAAATACAGGTGTGCCGTTGGTTTGATCGTAACCAATAAGAAAAACAAAGATGTATGCGTTAAGGGTTAGGTTAGATCCTACTGGATCGGCTGAGGGAATCAATTAACATATATATACTATCCCAAAGCACATTTAAACTAAGTGATTCGGATAGATCGGCTATGCCGATACCGTATTACGCACTTAATCTAAATACACAAAAGGATAATAAATATATGCTTTCATAACCTAGCCGATACCGTAAGACTAACTGTGGATCGGCTAGTACTCCGATACATCTTATGAAAAGATATTGATCTAAGCTAAATGCGCTAAGCCTAGACCAGTCGGTTGTCGGCTGTGGCTGACAGGCTGATTCTGGCTTAGGGCATTTAACATAAGTAAGATCTTAATATAAGAGGCGGCTTTAATAAATCTAATAGTAAATACACTAAAAGAATATTAAAACAGATAAGGCCGGCTGAAACCCTAGCACTGTCTCTAAGCATATATATATAGCCGAATAGATCATAAGAGCTCTAAGAAAAACTTAATAGGTCAAATTGATGCAGCATTAAGTATAAAAAGAACAACCGGATCTATTATAGCTGGTAAACCCCTCGAGACGGTGGATACCGCATATAACCTAGGCCAACCCCTTGATCTAGCTCTATCGGCTGCTGATTCTTGACAGAAACAGGCTGATGTCAAGATAGATCTAGACATTGTTCTAGATTATATGCGATATATGATAACTAGCGCAGCGTAAATCATTGAATCTAGAGTATCATAGTGATGGAATCACTAAATTCGACGAGATACACCACTAATGACAAACATTTACCTTAATTGGGGATCGAAACGATGCAGCCCAAAGCCGGATCAAGTGTTCGTCTGAAGAAAATAGGAGGCAATGCGCCGAAAGTTGATAGATTGTGTATTGATATTCCATTTACAGGGGTCTTGGGTCCTATTTATACCCAAATACAACAAAGTCCGTACCAAACACGGTTGTTAGTCTATCTACTGTACATGGTACGACAATATCCCGGGACGTGGTCCCATGTCTCATTACAATAGGAGATCTATACAAATTCCCAGTTTACAGATACACTTGCCGTTGCAGGACTCTATCCATAGATGACAATATCTTTAACGCGCAATTTGGGAATCGAATCCAACTTTATCTTCACATTTTCCTTCGGGATTGGCTCCTCTTCTGTCTTAACTCAGAATCGGCTGTCGGCTGTCCTAGTCCGATTCGCACTCACCCGACCGGCTCGTAGCCGATTCTCGCTCTCCGTCTCTTCTCGATCGCGCATCTTCTCCGATTCTGCTTCAATTAGGTTACCAAATTTGGTCGTTAACAGGTGGATGATGAACAAGAGTTACAATGGAGTGTGTTCCATTCTCTGGATCCCTTGGCCCCATCGCCCTGCCCTCCCTTTTATACCTCAAGAGGGGTAGGTACAGATGAGCTTGGGGGCCAAGAAAGCTAAGACTAAGAGAGACAAAAGGAGGGGTACAAAGAATATCTAATAAAATACACGTTAGTCTGCTAGGTCCTATACACCATGGGTATCTTGTACTCCTGCCAACCCTGGGACCATGCCTCTGTGCCGCCAGGTGGTGTCAGACGCTGCTGGGCTGTCTCCTCCCTCTTCTTCTATGCTTGCCAAGTTTCTTCCCGAGGATGCTCAAGGTTGAGCGACAAGTCGGGGTCGAGAGAAGGAGCCGAGGTCGGACTCGGGGAAAGGCCGGAATGCCCAACCCCGGGGGGGGGGGGTCAGACTCTTGGCCACATCCTGAGAACACTCCGTTCAACTTCTGTTGGTGTTCAATCCGGGTTTTTGAGGCACCCCGCGGTGCACCTCCCACACTCACGCAAAGTCCCTCGGAAGAGGACATAGATGCCGCTCCCCCCATCGATGAAGTACATGCTTGAGGCGCACCTTGAGCACCACTGGGTCCACTACCAGCAGGAACCACCCCGGCTTCGGGACATCAGTCCATTGACCGGCCCGGGAGAAGGAGATAGGGACCTCCGACCACCGGAGGCATTCGGACGACTCCGTGGAGATGGCGTTCACCCGTCGGAAAGCAGCTTTTGGTGTCAACAGCTTTGCAAGGCAGCCTCCCCCTAAGATCATGCTAATCATGCGGGTCGGCTCTTGGAAGTCATCTTCCCTCGGGTTAACTTCATTCTGGCGTTTAGCGCCACTGTCCTTCCTCTTTCGCCTCTTTGGGGGTCGGGGGTTCTGCACATCTTGGACCATTTGGTCCTGGAGAGTGTAACATTGGTGGATGGAGTGATTGCCACCTGGATGCAGGAAACATAGCTTGTCCAATGCCTCCTGAACAGATTCGCCCGAGGCCTCTTTTCCTGACCTCGACCTAGGCTTGTCGATTGCCACAACCTAGGGTTTCAGCTTTTGCTTCACCTCATCCCGCCGAAGTTGCTCGGATTGTCGGTGATCGCCCGTCTTCGGGGAGCGGTGGTCAGGCTCAACAACCCCTTACCCCAGGACTCCATCGGAGGTCGGCGCTCGGGAGCATGCATTTGCTCCTGCTTGGCGTCTTCGGCGTCGGCGAAGCGCTCGGCAGTGGAGATCAGGTCGGCGAGAGAGGTCAGTTGGTTCATGACCAGGAAACAGAACAACTCGGAGGGCTTTCAAAGGCCCTCGGAGAAGATGCTCATGACGTCATCAACATAGATGCTCACAACAGCGTTGAGGTGCTCAAAAAACATTGAATGTAGCCACGGATTGACTCGTCGACCCCCTGTCGGACCTGCCGTAGGTCATAGCGGGAGGTCGGACGCTGCCAAGTGCTCTGGTGGTTGGCGATGAAGGTGCCACCAAAGCTCGTCCCAACAGTCGATGGAGTTCTCACTGAGCCTGGCAAACTAGTTGATGGCGATTGGCGCCAGCATTATAGGGAGGTAGTTTTCCATCACGTGGGCGTCGCCATTAGCCACCTGAATAGCCATGCAGTATAGTCGAAGCAACAAGGAGGGGTCAGTCTTACCATCGTAAGGATCGATGCCGGTCGGGCGGAAACCCTTGGGCCATGTCACCCGACGGAGGTGAGTAGAGAAGGCCGGGAACCCAAGGCGGCGAGGGTGGCTTTGGCCCTCGCCGCTTGGTTCTGGGTGTCACGCGGAGAAGCGGAGTGGCTGCCGCTCTTCTGCTACCGAGACCTTGGTTGATGAGTACTTCCCGAGGGGTGCTCGGATGGGCCCAGGGCGTTGAGCTGAGCGACGGCTGTCTGGGTCATGGCCATCACCTTTCGCACCTCTATAGAGTCGGGAAGGGTGACGAGCGCATGCTCAACGGCCACCAGGTTAGCCGCAGGCGTCCGAAAGACCTAATGCCCCTCAAACTCCATAGTGAAGTTGAGCTCCAGGCTTCTAGGGCGCTGGGCCTGCTCGCGCTGTGCAACCCGACCAATGTTGTGGGTGCGGCGACCGTTGCGATGGGCATCGGACTCCTAGGAGCCCGTGGCCTCATCTTCCAAAACTGCGTCCGCCATAAAGATGAAGTTCGATGACCAGTGTTTGTCGGGGACAAACTCCGGCCAGCGGTTGCACGGCCGCTGGGCTGGTGCCACGCGATGAGAACTAATATGCCAGACGAGCTTTTTGGAGCTCGCTGGCCCGGGAAGAACAGAGACGGCCCCGACGACGGACCAAGTAGGCAAAGACGCTTTTCACGGCGGGGAAGCCGGACGCGTGCAGCGACACCTCTCAGCATGCTCGATCCGAGCCCACGTGGAGTCGGCCCTCAAGACTGCCGAGTAGGCAGTCGGGGGCTTGGGCCGCCAGACGTTCGTGTCCGGGCGGTGCGTGGGTGTTGAGGCTGTAGAGCACGGAGCCGTGCGCCTCGGCACCTCCGCCTCTCCCTGTTGCACAATCACGCACTCCAGCGCGCCAGAGGCCTCCTGAGAGAGGGTGAGGCGGCTGAAGTCGTCGGCATGGCAGACCATGAAGTCGGTGGGGAAGAAGACATCCATCAAACCGCTTGGAACGATGAAGATGCGTCCCTACCTGGTGCGCCAACTATCGACAGGATGGTCGGCAAACCTCCGAGGGGGTTACCCACGGAGGTGAAAGAATGGTCAGGGCGTCTCACCGATGGGTCTAATGGTTGACTCAAAGACTAAGTGAGCCAAGAGACAAAGAGATTTTTATACTGGTTCAGCCCTCCCGGAGGATAATAGGCCTATGTCCAGTGTTCTATGTTGGGTGGTGTATGATCAAAGTTTACAAGTTGAGAACTAGGTGCGAACCAAGAAGTGGAGGTAGAGCCCCTTGCCCACGCATCCTGTCATCCCTTTTATAGTCCAAGGGGGTAGTTACAAAGGGGGACTTGGGCGTCAAGAAAGCTTGGTCATAAAGTAAAAAAGCAAGTACAGAGATATCCTGAAAAGTGTAACCGAATCATCTTGGACTCTACTCACTGTGGGTATCTTGTGCGCTGCCCTCCCTCAAGATCCACCGTCTACCAGTGTCCTGTGCACAGTGCTGTCAGGTGATGGTGTTCCCTGTCCGGTGGTCTCTTGTTTGTCCCGTCCACGAGGCTTACCAAGGAAGCCTCGCTCCCAAGGTTGGGGCGTCCCTTTTAGGGTCGGGACGCAGAGTTGAGGTCGAGAGCAGTGGATTGGGGTTGGACCCAAGGGTAGGGGTCGGGACGCCCGACCATGTATGGGTCGGGCTGCTGACCCCGGCCTGAGGTCCATCGGTCCGCTCCAGCCGGTCTTCTTTCCCTTGTGTGGGCTATCCCAGGGTGATATCCTCCACAGATAGCAATGTGAAGAAATGAATTAGGGTTCATATGATAGATCTTATTCCCATAAAAGTTAAGGATGCCATGAAAGAATCCAGAAGTTGGGAAACTAAAACCGCTGTAGAAGAAAGGGGTAAATACCACAATTTCTCCAGTGTTAGGCGCTAGGTACTCCTCACCGTGCGTCGGGCGTCACTCGATGATTTCCTTGGCAGAGAGCACACCGTCTTTCACACATCTCCTGCAGATGTTTCTCCTCTATATCTGAAGTGGCCCATGGGTCAAAAGGCATTTCTCTCTCTTTCGCCATGAGTGGAAGTGGGGAAGGCCTAAGTCGGGGTTTTTTTACTGAGCATTGGATGCGGAGCGAGGGTGTGGATGTGAAGTGCCTGTGTGGAGCAAGATTTGGTGACAGATTGAATGGGGGAGTTAGCCCTAGCTTTGGCGGTGGAGAACGATGAACGGGTGTGCAATGTCTTTTGAGGCAGATGAAGCGGCAAAGAAGATCTTAAACTGTGCGTCAAAAATATTTTAACGGTATCGGTGGGCATTGCTGGGCCGAAGCTCATAATGTTTGCAGCCCATTCTTCGGGTGTGGCGCAGCCGTGTATCTTTTACAGATTTAAGCATACTTAGTTTTACAATATGCGCACGGGGCAAGCCCAATACCTTAAAAATCCTGTGTTTGTTGTTATGAGGCTTTTTTCTTTAAAATCTATTACTATGTGATTTAAAAGGAGGTTGCGAACACCATTTGGCATTTTTGTGGTTGGCCTAGTGCTACGCAATTACTTATTACAAAATCGCATATATACATAATTTTTCTTAAAATAAACACCATTTGCCTTAATGTTGTATGGTGTTTTGGTTATTCAACTTGTGGTTGATAAATCATTTCAGTGTTGGAAATCGGGGTTTTACACCTCGTATGCCATATTTTATTTTATAAAACCACTAAGTTGGTTATTTTTTTATTTTTGACTATATGTTTAGTTACTTCTAACTAAACACCTATCGAAGGCTACATCTAATTAGGCGCATCTAGTCGATGCACCAATTGCTTATTTTGTAAATGTTCTTTGGATATGGTTGAAGAGGAACAACGCTCAGGCATTATAAGTGAGGATATTGAAGCACTCGGCTTTTATTTCAATAAGCCTGAGAGAAGATTAATTTTTGAGTGTGAAGGTCTCATGGGCTGCTATGTATATTATGGGTACCATATACCCACTCGACTATCGAAAACCGAAGTTTCCTCTTTCTAGCATTAAATTACTTAATAAATCGCCTGAAGAAATTATTGGAAATTAACCTAGAGAAAAACCCTAATTAATAAATCTATTTAATAAGTGGAATTGGATTGGTGGGATTTTTCTTGTGTTCCCCATACTAACATATATTAGCATGATTTTTTGTGGAATTTTCAAAGCAAAGAAAATATTTTTAATAATTAAAATACGATTATTGGAATTAAATTAAATCCAAAATCCCTTTTTATTTTTAATTTTCTTTTCTTTTTTCCTGGTCGTGGGCCGTTTGGGCCCATCTCACCACCTCTAGCCCATGCACGCACCACGCCCTTGGCTACCCGCCGATGGGCCATGGCCCAGCCAGCGGCTCACCCCTCTCTCTCTCCCAAATGCCGACAGGTGGGTCCCACCTATCGGGCCCGTCGTCAACCTTTGGTCGGAGAGGGTGGGCAAACATCAGCCACACCGCCGCCCTCACCGCGCCCCTCAAGCCCACTCCATGCAACCCAGGATGTCACACCCCTCTCCCCCACTCGTCTCGTGCGCGTCGCACCGCAAAGCGATGAGGATTCAAATTTTGAATCCGCTGCTAGTTCCTCTCGCTCTCCTCCCATGTTATCGGCGATTCCGCCATCCTCACGGCCACGTTCGAGCTCCCTGGGACTATAAAGAGCACCCCAAGCCCTCCTCTCTCTCTTTTTTTCTCGAACCACCGCCGCTCCCCGTGATCCCGCTCGCTGCTGCGTCGTTCCTCCACAAGCGTCGCTGCCTTCCACCACCTTCGGCCGCCTCTAGCTGTAGCTCAGGCCGCTGCTGGGTAGCGCGGTTGTTGCCCTCCATCCCGTCGTTCACAAGTGAGCTCCTCCATCCCTTTCCCCTCCAACCAGCGATGTTCGCCGCCGTGCATCCCCTCTTTCCCTCTAAACCCCATCCTCTCCTTCCATAGGCATCATCGGAGATTGTCCGCCCTCTTCTTCGCGGGGTCATTGTCACCGTCGCCATTGTCGTCGTCCTCTTCCCTCCTGCCGGTCATCGCTGTCTCGGTTAGCTCGCTCCCCTTTCCCTTTCCCCTTTCCCTTAATGGGCGTCGCTTCCTCTCTGTGCATCGCTCCTTCCAGCATCGTCGCCGCTCGCAACGGTGCCCTTTGGTCCTAGGCACCTCTACCGTGTCGCCGCGCGCTTCATCGGTCGACGAGCAGCCACCCCTTTTTCTACACCATTGGATTGAATCCTAGGTGAATCCGTGCCGTCCGCGTGGCCGCCTTGGTGCTGTCCCATGTCGGTGCCACCTCCGCCCGCGTGGCTGTCGTGTCGGCTCCATGTGTGCGCCACATGGTGCACCCGTCCTCTCGGCCAGGTGGACTTTGTCCATCATGGACTAAGCCTCTTGCATCACTGCCAAGAGGGCCTGCATGCCGGTGTCGGCCTCTCCCCTCGCTGATGTCAGCCCTCCGGCTTTAATACGTAATAAATAATTAAGGACTTTTCTGTTTTATAATAAAATGCTGTGAATCTTCTAAAATTTATAGAAAATTCATCCGAGCTCCGTTTAAGTCCATTCAAATTTCAATAAATTCATAAAAATGCCTCGAATCCTTTAAAAACAGGTTTGTTCCCTATTACAGTAGACTTATATCCTTGTGTGCATTGCTTGATTTAGGCAATTTTGACGCTCCAATTTTTTTTTGAAGTCATTGCAGAAGTCCCAGCAGCACCAGAGCAAGGCAAGACATGTAGTTCTCATTAAACATATTGTACCTAGTTGCAAATGTCTCTCTTTCTATTAAATCTGCATTATTTTTATAATGGCATGTGGGATGGTTCCTACTGTACTCAGCCTAGCTTTTTTACCATATACCATTGATAACTTGGGGATTAATATGACTAGATGTCGGCTTAGAAAATGCTTACAATCCTGAGATCAATGAGCTCGCCATGAGAAATATCACTACTACCATACATCTTGGATTAATGATGATAATTATGGACATGTACCATCATGGTATTAATTCAACTAAAATATGCCTAGTGGTGGACTGTGGGTGCATAGTTTTGATAGACGTGTCAATGGATTTAAGGACCGGTTCACGGCAAACCCTGGAAGAATTATCGTGCGTACCACAAACTAGCATGGGCAATGGCTAGGCTTGTAGTGTAGCTTTTCCCTGTCCGACGTAGCTAGGCAGGGGTGAGCATGATGGAGTTTGGATGGGCCCTGCGATGGCCTTTACGGCTTCTGAATTCACCTAGGCACAAGAGGGGACTATCTACCTTGGATTTAAAGGTAGGGGCGAAACCTGAAGTGTGGCGCGCTTGGACAGGGAGGTTTATGCGAAAGGTCCTGTCATAGTTCCTTTCCGATATTTCGTGGTGGCATGTGGGCACATGGAAATGTGTTGTGGGGCTGTGTCTTGGGTATATAGTTGTACACCTCTAATCAGAGTAAAACTATTCGAATAACTGTGCCCGCGATTATAGGCAATCAACTAGATTCACCGTGATTAGTCTCATCATTAATAACTTGATTTAATGAAACTAGTATAGATCAGGTAGATGGTTGGGCCTATCGCAATGTGGTGTAACATTGACAGTGATGTTTAACAGTGCTTAACTAAATTCAACAAGTTTTACTACTTTCAACTACTGCTCTTAAATGATTGCTTTGTGCAAAAGAACCCCTAACCTTCTTTTAAATTACTTGCACCATACCTTCTCTTTGTATTACTTGCTGAGTACAGTGGGTAGTACTTAGTCTTGCTCTATCTTTTCCACCTCAGAGCTAGAGAACTACTCGGATGAAGGTTATTTGGAGGAGTAGGCTTCGTCAGTACCATCGAGGATGCTCGTGGACTCGAGTCGCCACGCTGCGAGTGCCAAGATGTTTAGACTAACTCGTTTTTACTTTCCACTGCATTTATAAGACTATATTATGTTTTGTAAGACATGGATCTGTATGTCAATTTGTCATCTATGTACCTTGGTTGGTCCTGGACAGGTGTTTAATGCACATTCAGCTTGGAATTCTGGTTCGTGAATTTTTGGGCATGTGTAGTTAAACCATGACTTAGATATTGTGGTTCCTTGTGTTTCACGGTGGGACTTGTGGTTCGGGATAGGTATTATCGTGTAATAGATTAGAAGACTGATGCCATGTCTGGCTAGTTTTTTTTAACCTTTGTCCTCTTACTCATCAATTTTAGATCTTTTGTGTTACCCTTTTTTTTATTGTTGATCTAAAACATTGACACTTCGTATGTGTTGCTCTCTCGTGTATCATGTATCTAAACTCTTAACATGAAATAAAGTACATGAGTTTAAAAAAATCATTTGAATGATATCGATTCTAAGGGTAAAGATAGTAACAATGCATATCCTACAGTACCAAAGCCCAGGCTGCATGCGTCAGGTAGTGACCCCTTGCCTCTGGGGTATATGTTGAGTATATAAATTGTTCCTGTATTATAATAGAAATATAACATAAATAAGATCATTACGCGTAATGGTGTACTATTGTGCTTACAGAAAGAAGTTCGATCCTTCTGCTAAACTAGAGGTGTGAGGTTTCATACAACAAGAAACTGATACCACTGCTGGGAAAACCCTGTAGGACCTTTCGCAGTCTTCTTATCAAGGTGAAAACATCATTTATCACACCAACTGTCAAAACTTGGTTTTGGCAATAGAAATTGGGGGGCAATCAAGCTTGCCAAACACGATGGGTTAGATGGAAAACAAGGATTAGACATAGCCGGTTTACATAATTAGGAAACATAACCTATCCCCTATTACTAATCGGATAAGCTTGCCTTATGTGTATCCAGTACCCATAATCTCCACAGTAGCCCCCGAGACCTTCACAGTCGACGAGATAACTTTGCCTCAACTCAGAGTAACACATGGCTGAGTGCTCCTTTGGCCGAGTGGTTTTATTGCTGAATGGCTTCATCATCTCTGCCTAAGTCTCCCGAGCTCTTCATCATCCGATAAGAAGACTGTGAAGGGATGAAAAATACCGCCAAAAATTCTCAAAAATAAATATCTAGGTGCATCTCCTGATGCACCTAATTAGGTGTAACCCCTGACTATGTGGTTAGTCAAAAACAGACTTAGCATATAGTCAAGAACTATAAAAAATCATACTCATATAAATGCTTAGCTCAAGCTAAAACAATCATAAAAAGTCATATAACACATCACTCATCAAGCTCATGCTTATTCGAGTAAATTTGCCCGAGTCATCTCGGAACAAATAATTTAATTAGCCCTCAGGGGTAAGAAATCAATTCACTCGGCAAGCTCATGCTTATCCGAGTTGATCTGCCCGAGTCATCTCGGAACAAATAGCTCAATCGACCCTCGTGGGTAAAAAACACTTGGCAAGCTCATGCTTATCCGAGTTAACTTGCCCGAGTCATCTCGAAACAAATAATTTAATCGATCCTCATGGGTAAAAAAATTTTTTAGTCATCTAAAAAATACGACCAAAATATTAAATAGCTCCTGCCATAATATTAGTCTTAATCTAAAAAGATCTTCACCAAGGTGGAAAAATAGCATTGATATAATCTTTTAATCAAATGCTTAAAAACCAAACAGTCCCTATCATCAGGACAGCCATGAAAAGCTTAACTGTTTGTCACCTTTCAAATTGCATCGTGCCGACTTCTCATGAAGTTGTGCAAACCACGGTATGAAAGGATTTTAAAGGTATTGGACTATGTGACACGTGCATATTGCCAGGGCAAATCTGCTTAAGTCCATCCACTTAAGTCCCTAAGGACACGTGTCAAACAACACCTTAGCTAGGCCATAAGTCTCTCATAGGCTCGGCCCAATCACAAGATGACTTAGCAAAAACCCTAAAATCTATTTTACGAAGCCTCGAGGTCATCCCCGCCACTTCGTCTTCCCAAAATTTCCTCTTTCGCGCCGCTGTTCACAAGCTTTCCGCGGAGAACCCTAAACTCGCGCGCGCCCAAATCCATCCATCTAGGAACTCTCGTTCCACCACAAGCCATCTTCCGCATTCAGCCTCCAAGCTTCCCTTGACGAATCCCCATCTCCCGTGCTAGATCTATTCTCCCCCAAATCGCATCCATGGCGGGAGAGAAAGAAATCCCCTTCGATCAATGGGCGACCTCGGACGTCAAGGAATCGACCCTCCGGGAGATGGTGAAGAACGGAGTTCTTCCGGCCAAAGAGATCATCGGCTGGTGTCCGATGGCCGATGAAGAGTTCCCCACTCCAAACACTGGCGAGATCGTCGTTTTCACCTCTTTCTTCTACTGTGGCTTCGGCCTTCCCACCTCTGAGTTCTTTCGGGGTCTCCTTGAGTATTACGGTCTTCAAATCTATCACTTGAATCCCAACTCCATTCTTCATATAGCAATCTTTATTCACGTCTGTGAAGCCTTCCTTGGCATCCTTCCCCACTTTAACCTTTTCCGCCGCATGTTTTATCTCAAGCCACATCCAAGCAAGGATGAGCCCTACGTCGTCGGTGGGGCCGGCTTTCAACTCTGCGGAACTCTCCGCAAAGATTATTTATCTCTCCCCTTGAAATCTTCCAACAAAGGTGGCATGCGAACCGGTTCTACATCTCAAATCTTGAACCCGCTTTGCCCAACTTTGTTGGCCTTCCACCAGTTCCGAGGCCTAACTGGAGCACTGTGCCGGTGGCCCAAGATTGGGATGAAGCCAACAAGGTCTTGGCCAATATCCTTGAGATGAAGAAAAAGGGCCTTCAGGGACAACAAATCACTCAGCACTTCATCAAGAACCGACTGGCGCCTATTAAAGAAAGATCCAAGCCTGGATTCGAGTATGAGGGTGAAAAGGACCCCAATCGGGAAGATCGTGATTCCTTGAGCTACGAGACCCTGAAGACTCGCATGTACAAAATGTTTTCTTCTGGGATCGTGGTTGAGCGCAGCCACATTTTGCCGGTTCTCCCATACAACTTGTACCGTCCTCCTCCCCCAGTAAGCTGACTCAGCTTCTTCAATCTCTTTCAATCTTAATCTTGTATCTCTTAGTGTATAAAAAAATCCTCCTTGCATGCGAATGCTTTCATCATCACTAAGCCGTACAAGGTGCATCATGACGATGCGCCAGCTCGGCCTGCCAAGAATCCAGCCGACGATGTCAGGATCAAGAGTAGACCTGTCGGCAAAAGGGCTGCTGCTGATAAGGATATTAGCAAGCGAGCGAGCAAAAAGAGGCTGGTGATCGATGACTCAGACGATGACGTTTCAGCTCCTCAAGCTGAAGTAACCCCTCCGAGGCCATCCACCAAATCCGCACCTAAAATTTGCCGATCAACCAGGTATGTCTCATAATTGAAATCATGTCCTTGCTGAAAATCTTTCTGCCTTTGTCCCAATTGTTCCCATCTTTTTTCTTGCAGGAAGCCTCAGAACATAGATCCCACCGGGCCAAGTGAGGTCTCAAAGCCATCTGCAGCGGCTGAAGAGACAAAGCCCGTAGAACAAGAATCTCAGGGCCCTCTCCCGAGTGAGAGCGCCCCGAGTGAGAAGCCCCCACCTCCCAGTGAAGATATCCCGATGGAAGAGCCCCGACCGCGCCCAGAAACCCCGCTGGAAACCAACCGGCAGAATAAGAGATCTCGATCGCCGCTCAAGGCGCCCGACCGAGAGCCCGGGTGTAAACCAAAAGAAAAAGGCCGGGAGGTACGGCCGAGGACTCGGCCTCCGATGCCGGTAAGCTCCAAAGCGCTCTTCGACTTTAGTCTTCAATCTGTCTTTTCTTTGTCTTCATTTGTCTTCTTTATATCGATCAGCCAAAAAAGAGGAGATCCCCAGGCTACAATCTTCAGAGACCTGGATCCCTCTAATTAAATTAGAGTGGCGTGACTCCGAGGGCTTGAAGCAGGGCATCATCTTGAACAAGCAGAAAGAGAATGAAGAAAGAGATATGCTTGTGGACAGCCTTAATGAAGCTACCCGGCTGCTAAATGTAAGCATCACTCTTCTCTGTCATAACCTCACGTTTCTTTTAGTCGACTAACTCTAAACTCGCGTGCGCAGAGTATATTGCCGATCAATGGCCAAGTCTCGACGCCCTTGAGAAGTTGGTCCCTCACGTGAATTCCCTGGAGAACATCCAGCAGGAGCTCAAGGCCACTCGGGAAGAGGTTACATCAAGAGAGGTCGCCTTGCGGAGAGAGATTGCTGCACTCCGAGAAGAGAACCTTGACCTCCGGGGTTCAGTCGGGAGTAAGTTTAATCATCTTGGTCTCTTTATGCCTCTGTTTGTAATCTGTCTTGATCTTGATATCAGTAAATTTTCTTGTTGCAGAGAACTCGTCAGAAGTCCAAATACTCAAGACCCAGCTGGAAAAGGCTAATGTGGACAAAGCTGAGTTGGAATCTGAGTTCGGAGGTAAATTCTTTTAAGATAGTATTCTTCATTTTGCTTCATCTTCGAGTGTCTGTATAATCATATGTCTCTTGCAGCTAGTAAAATCAAGTTTCAAGCCCAGTCTGATGCTTTTGCTGAGCGTGTCCGAAGGGCCGAAAGTGTAAGGGACGACATTGCAAACACAGCTACGCCGATCCTGTTAACGCTGTTCCAGCATGGACTCGGGACAAGCTCGCTGGATGTCGTCGAAGTCTTTGACAAGCTCAGGAGGGCCCCAAAAGGTACATAGCTAATATCTCAGAAGCGGCCACCATGGGAGCAGGCTTTGCTCTTGCGCAATACAAGTCACTTTGTCCTCGGATTGATGTTAACTCGGTCGGGGAGGGCTTCGCCGACGGCACTTGAGATGAGCAAGCCTTAGAGTTGATAGTGAAGCACATGAGTCGGCCAAAAAGTAGCTGCTGATGTAGTTGATAACTTTCGATCTTAATAACTTTGTGAATGTTGCTTGTGACCTCTGACGTGAACTTGTAGATATCTGGCTTATTTATGTTAATGCCTTGACCCGAGTCTTCATAGAAAATTTCTTAAGTAATTTTCGTCCGACTGTTACCAGGCCTAAGCTTGATTAGGTCATCAAAAAATTCTCAGTCCTTATCTATTGAACTCGAATCAAAACACTAAACAATGATAAACCAAATATAAACAAGTTGTCAAAGAAAACCATGCTTTATTGACGCATGTATAGCCCCCGACTGTCAACTCAAGAAGTCATCTTCTTTGAGGTTGGCAGTCGAGAATAACATGAAACTTAAAGCAATTTAAGCATAGTATCGTCGAAGATGTTCGATATTCCAGGAGTTCTCCGCCATGGATCCATCTTCACGCTTTAGTCGATATGCTCCCGGCCGAGTCACCTCAGCGATTATGTATGGTCCTTCCCATAGTGGAGATAATTTGTGACAATCTTTGGTGGTCTGAATCTTGCATAGAACCAAATCGCCGACACTGAAGACTCACGCCCAAACATTGCGACTATGGTATCGTCTAAGTCCTTGAAGATATCTTGCCGACTGGATCTAGGCTGCCTCACGGGCCTCTTCCAATCGGATCAGGTCATCCACTCGGTCTTGATCATAGCGCTCGTCATTGAAACTGTGGACTCGAAGAGACTCATACTCCATTTCATTCGGCAACATGGCTTCTGCCCCGTAAACTAGGAAGAAAGGAGTTTGGCCGGTAGCCCGACTGGGCGTAGTCCGTACTGACCATAGGACCGAAGGCAATTCTTGAACCCATCTGCCGGTGTAAGGTTTGAGCCTGTCAAACACTCGGGCCTTGATGCCGTGGAGAACCATGCCATTGGCGTGTTCAACTTGCCCATTACTTTTAGGGTGTGCGACTGATGCGTAACAGATTTTGATGCCAAAATCTTCACAGAATTTCTTGAAGACGTCCCCAGTGAATTGAGTTCCATTGTCAGTTATAATTCTGTTTGGAACACCAAACCGGTGCACGATGTTGAGGATAAAGTCTCGTGCTTTATCTGTGGTGATTGTTACAACCGGCTTAGCTTGCACCCACTTGGAGAACTTGTCGATGGCGACGTACAAATGTGTGAATCCTCCTGGAGCCTTTTTGAATGGGCCGACCATGTCCAAGCCCCACACCACAAACGGCCATGATAATGGAATCATTTGTAGCTCTTGGGCTGGAACATGGCTTTGTTGGGCGAAGAACTGGCAGCCCTCATACATGCGAACCACTTTGTCGGTGTCGGAGACCGCCGTGAGCCAGAAGAAACCTTGTCTATAAGCTTTGCCCACCAAGGTGCGAGCTGCAGCGTGACTGCCGCATACACCCGAGTGGATGTCTTGTAATAGTTGTCGTCCTTCTTTAGGCGTGACGCATCTTATTAGGACTCCAGAAGGGCTTCTCTTGTATAATTCAAAGTCGACCATGACATAGCTCTGGCAACGACGTCGGACTCGTTCCGCCTCATCCCGGTCTTCCGGCAGCTCTCGCTGAGTTAAAAATTTGATGAGCGGTGTCCTCCAGTCGGCATTGAGCATGGCGACTTGGTCTGCAGCTTGCTCGTTGGGAGTTGGTTTTGCTACAACAGTCGGCTCGTAGAGATGCTCTATGAAAACGTCTGTTGGGGCGGCTTCTCGCTTGGACACGAACTGCGCCAACTCGTCAGCTGCCTCATTGTTATGTCTCAAGACATGTGATAGCTCCAGTCCATCAAATCTGTCTTCAAGTTATCGAACTTCTTGCCGATAGGCTTCCATGGTATCGTTTAAATAGGACCAGTCTTTCATCACTTGGTTGACAACCAGCTGGGAATCTCCTCTCACAACCAACCGTCGTACCCGAGTGAAACAGCGAGTCGCAGCCATGTAGCAGGGCTTCGTACTCGCCGACGTTGTGTGAGGCGGGGAAATGAATATGAAGAACATATCGCAGCCTTCATCCAGTCGGGGAGATCAGCACGACTCCCGCTCCCAAGCCAGTGATCCTCTTGGATCCATCAAAGTGCATGGTCCAGTATTATAGGTCTTCCCTAGGTACATTTTCTTGTTGTTCGGTCCACTCGGCTAGGAAATCCGCAAGGGCTTGTGACTTTATAAACGTCCTCGCCTTGAAAGTTAAGTCTAGCGGCATCAGTTCCAGAGCCCATTTTGCGATGCGCCCAGTCGCCTCCTGGTTATGGATGACATCGCTGAGTGGAAAGGAAGTGACGACAGTGACCGAGTGACCCTGAAAATAGTTCGCCAATTTCCTCGCAGTTATCAGAACAACATATAATAATTTTTGTACCTGGGGGTAGCGAATTTTGGCTCCTGCCAGCACTTCGCTGACAAAGTAGATTGGCCTTTGAATCTTCTGGACTCGTCCTTCTTCCTCACGCTCAACGACGAGAGCTGTGCCGTCCACCTGGTGAGTCGCTGAGACATACAACAATAGGGGTTCCTGAGGCTGAGGTGAGGCTAGGACGGGCGGCGTCGTGAGAAACTCTTTGAAATCTTCAAAGGCTTTGTGGGCTTCCGTGGTCCATTGGAAGTCATCGGTTTTCTTCAGTAACCTGAAAAAAGGCATGCCTCGCTAGCCGAGTCAGGAGATGAATCGACTTAGCGCCACCATGAAGCCAGTGAGCTTCTGGACATCTTTCTGGTTACTTGGGGGCTTCATATTCAAAATACCATTGATTTTCTCTGGGTTAGCTTCGATGCTGCGATGGAACACCATGAAGCCGAGCAGTTTGCCTGATGGCACGCCGAATGTGCATTTCTCTGGGTTCAACTTCATTCTGAAGGCCCGAATGTTTGTGAAGGTTTCTTCTAAGTCGGCAATCAGGTCTTCCTTCTGCTTTGTCTTGATGACGACATCGTCGACATAAGCTTCCATGTTTTTTTCGATCTGCGTCTTAAAGCATCTCTGGATCATGCGCTGGTACGTGGCTCCGACGTTGTTCAGGCCGAAGGGCATCGTGATGTAGCAAAAAGCTCCGAACGGTGTGATAAATGATGTTTTGAGGCAGTCGCATTCCATCAAGCTGATCCGATGGTACCCGAGTAACAGTCCAAAAAACTCAGGAGCTGGCAGCCGGCTGTTGAATCTACGACTTGGTCGATTCGAGGCAGTCCGAAGGGATCCTTAGGGCAAGCTTTGTTGAGATCGGTGTAGAGTCAACGCACATGCGCCATTGCCCTGTCTTCTTCCAAACCAAGATCGGGTTAGCCAGCCAGTCGGGATGGTAAACCTCTTTGATGAACCCGGCGGCTAAGAGTTTTGTGAGTTCTTCCTTGATAGGATCTTTTCGATCTTGAGCAAAACGGCGTAATCGTTGTTTAATAGTTTTCGCGTCATCCTTGACGTGTAAAGAGTGCTCGATCACCTCCCTAGGAATACCCGGCATATCAGATGGTTTTCAAGCAAAAACATCTTTATTATTTTGGAGGAAGGTGATGAGCGTGCTTTCCTATTTGGATCTAGCTCAGTGCCAATTACAGCGGTTTTGGAAGGATCCGATGGATCAAGGGTGATTTTCTTCGTTTTGGCGTCGCCTTGTCCCGACTTGGTTATCTTCTTCGTGGGGATTTCACCCTCTTCAGATGTTGATGCAGCCGGTCGAATTTCTTCCTGGCCACATGATTTCTCATGAGATTGGGCCATATCGCAGCTTTCTTTGTCACAAGTGAAGACTTGTTTGATGTTGCTGCGCAGGGTTTCTGGATGACGTTGTAGAGATCGAAGTGGGTCCCGGGTCTTTCGAAAGTTCCCTGGAAATTGGCGATGAAGTGGTCCCGGAGCTCACTCCACGAGCTAATCGAGCCTCTTGGCAAGCTCGTGAGCCAGTTCCTGGCTGAGTCGGCGAGGTCGACAGGCAAGTAGTTGGCCATGGCCTTGTTGTCTCCTCCCGCTACGCGGATGGCGAGGGTGTACATGGTCAGCCACGACTCGTGGTCGGTCTTTCCATCGTACTTCTCGATTCCTGTGGGCTTGAAACCACTCGGCCAATGCACTCGATGCAGGTCCCGAGTGAACGCAGGCACTCCGTCGTCGTTGCAGTCGGGCGATCTCCTACGGTCTTCATAGGAACGCTGCTCACGCTCACGATGGCGCCGGTCCAGGACTTCCCGCAGATCACTCGGTGGGGTTCTTTGCAGACTGCTACAGTAGTTGGAGTTATAGCTGCGCCGGATCCGGTCGTGGGCGGGTGGTCGACCGTGTCCTCTTTCACGAGAGTCGGCCGATTGTTCCTGATGGTGGGGGTCTCGTGACCTGGCGGCCGTCTTGGTTTGCTCGGGCCTCCTGTAGTCCTTCGACCGTAGCGGCGAAGTCGGCTTCCATCAGGTGTTTCTGCTACGGACTCGGTCGGCCTTCGTGCTGAGGTAGAGGGAGAGCAGTTGGGTTTAGCTGCGACGATGGTCTTGATCTTGTCCAGGATTGGTGTTACCGTAGCGGGTACCGCTTCGATAACAGTGTCGTGGAGGGTGAGGGCGGCAACGGCGTTCTACTGAGGCGTCTGGAAGATGTTGGTGTTGTCGACTCGTGTCTGAAGTATAGCCTCTCGGGCGGATCGCCCAGTCGCCCTCAGGTCTCGTTTTCTCCTGTCGGCTTCTTCACTGCGCCTATTCTCTTCCTCCGTAAGCTTGCGCTCTTGCTCAAGCCTGGCTTGTTCTTCTTCGGTGATTCTGCGGGCCATGGCAGAGTCGGTCTCGGCCACCTCAGCCTTGAGAATGTTGAAGCACTTTGGCTCGTAATTCTTGTCGAAGTCGGAGTCGTTGGCCTCATCCGTGGAGATGCCGTAGAGATCATCGAAATCTGAAGAGCCGAGGTACTCATCGAGCTCCATGGATGAGCATGATCCAAGTGGTTGGAGGATGACGGTTACTTCCCTTGAGCCTGGATCGCTTGAGTCTGGATCATTCCAGTTCGGGTCGCAGCTAGATGGCGATGGTTCTTCTGAGTAGATTGGTTCTGATTTAGGAGACAGAAGACTGCAATAAATCTTAGCAGCGTTCGGTAGCCCGAACGGAGCCGAGGGGTTTTCTCCTCCCAAGCGGATGGATTCCAACTCGGAAGTCAGAAAGTTGCGGCAGATCTCGGCGTCGTTTGGTAGCCCGAATGGCGCCGGGCGGATTCCCCCTCCCGACTGGTCCGAATCTGAGTCGTGGAAGGAGAACTTGCCAAATCTATCGGCGGCGAAGTCATCGATGCCTGATGAAGATCCCATCGCGCTTGTCGGCGAGATGAAGAAGATGCCTTGACGCGCGAGCCCCTACCTGGCACGCCAACTGTCGAAACATGGTTTCGGCAATAGAAATTGGGGGGCAGTAAAGTTCGCCAAACACGATGGGTTAGATGGAAAACAAGGATTAGATAGGTTCGGGCCCTCTCGTGAGGTAATACCCTGCTCCTGTTTCGGGGATTCGATCCACCGAGTCTTTATTGATCTCACGATCTCGTGTGTCTAGTAGCTCGTATGTGTTTTGCATAAATCTGATATCCCTCAAGGGAAGCCTCAACCCTCCTTATATAGTCTTGGAAAGAAGGGTTCCAAGTCGGAGACGCTATCATACTCTATGTACCAAGCTATGACTATGAGCTGTTACCTTATCTCATCGATGACGTAATACGCAAGTCATAGCCGGTTTACATAATTAGGAAACATAACCTATCCCCTATTACTAATCGGATAAGCTTGCCTTATGTGTATCCGGTACCCATAATCTCCACACTTGCCTTTGGGGTATATGTTGAGTATATAAATTGTTCCTGTATTATAATAGAAATATAACATAAATAAGATCATTACGCGTAATGGTGTACTATTGTGCTTACAGAAAGAAGTTCGATCCTTCCGCTAAACTAGAGGAGTGTAGAGGTTCCATACAACAAGAAACTGATACCATTGCTAGGAAAACCTTGTGTAGCCCTTGGTTTGCAACCCCCTTTAGACTCGGGTTGCATACCGAGACAAAGAAAGTGGAACTAAAGATGTCTTTTTTTAGTCCAAGTTGAAATAGCCGGGACTAAAGATTCATCTTTAGTCCTGGTTGGTAACACCAACTAGGACTAAAGATGGCAGCACCACGTGGCTGGCTTCTCTATCTTTAATCCCATTGGTGTTACCAACCAAGTCTAAAGGTTTTTTCTTTTTTTAAAAATTTTTTCTCCTACTACTTGTTGTTTTTTATACATTATGCATATATATATATATCGTAAATACATATATATATATGCATAATATATAGATGGTTTTTTTAATTTTGCTCATCCTACTTGCTGCTTGTATATATATATTATGCATATATAGTAAATACATATATATGCAATATGCATATATATCTATAAATACATATTTTACACACATATATATGCACTTAAGTAAATATATACATGTATTACCAAAATATGTACACACATATAAATATATACATCTATTACATTACTAATTAAATTTTAATGTTCTATATCGTATATTACATAATCTAATCTATGACGTGGGTTCAGGGTTAGAATCTCCATCCCAAGCCCAGTAGAACTCTCCGGCGGGATCAATAATCTGCTCGTTGATAAATTCCATTTGTTCTTCTTGAGCAGCCTTTATGAAATCACTGTGGGGGAGTTTTTCCATTATGCAAATAATATGTTATTTGAAAAAAATGAGAAATAAATATATATGAAATCAATAAAAAATCAAGACATAATATATGAATGACTGTTATACGTACCTCCAGATCCTAGGGACATGTGGATTGGTGAACTAGGCGGTGGATATATTCACAGACGTAGTAGCCGCGCAAGTTCGTCCCCTACGCCTGTTTTGCACACTAAAGGAGAACCGACGACATATTTAATATACATTTGTATTTTATAACAAATTAATGATTCAATATAATTTTGGAGCATGTACTCACTAGAAATTTCATTATCACGTCAAGTTTTTCTTTCCAAATCCCGCGAATCCTTGTACGGAGCCATGTCCATGCCCTATGTGCGGTTGCAAACTGGTGAGTAATTATCCAAGAACCGCATAGTAGCAATAGCAGGTAAGATGACATTACTTGTCTAACACTTCAAAAATCTTTGGGAAGGTAGACTGTGGTTTATCCATTGAATCGTTGACATGGATTTGCGAATGGGAAAGGTCAATAAGGAATAACACCTAGTGGAATCTATAAATTGCGTGAGATGATATATATGAAACTGTATATGTATGAGATGGAAATTGGTACGGAAGGCAGTAAAAACTCACGTTGTATTGTACAGCAGTAGTATCCAAGACTTGAAATGCTGCTGCACCAGCATATGGTAGATGTTGTTCTCTGTTTCCTCCGAATAATGTTCTAACATCTTCGTGTTAATATTGTGGGGGTCCATGAATCCTATTTTCATCCATCCCCGCTTGTTGCACTCGTGGATCGCCGTAATACAACGGATAAAAGAATTTAGTCAGCTACATACAAGGAGCTAAGGAACTAAATAAATTTAACTAAACAATACTTACAAAATCCGCGTGGTTACAAGAGAGATGTCGAGGGCGTCCTGCTGGTACAGGTCGAATATGTTCTTGAAGCGGATCCACATGAGATCATCTCCTTCAAAGAAATCCGTGTTTCTGATCTGCACCGTGATCATCTCTCTACCTTTGCTTGAAGCTTTCATGTACCATTCCTAGAATGGTACATCTGGGTAGAGAGATTTTTGAGGTGATCAGGCCTAACAAGAGGTTGTCCGAGTGTAAACTTGTATTTCAACTCAGCCTTGGCGATTTCTGCGCCTCCAAACATTTGCTCCCTAGATAGTCCCATCTCATTCATAAATTTTCTTAAGTCAGCTTCATCAGGTGGAAGCAAGGGCTCAAGAGATTTTTCTAGTTGCTTCCCGAGTTACGGGACATCTTTCGCCTTTCTTTTTGCCTTCTTATAAGCCTTCCTGATCATTTTGTCGTAGTCCGACGACAAGGCCGGTTTCACTAGTGGCGTGCAGTGCATCTTCGTAAAGAAGGCCTTAGTCGTCTGGTCGATTGGAATCGGATTTTTAGGAGTTTTGCACTTGAAATGTGCCTTCACTTCTGCTTGGACGGACTCGTGCAACTCCTCGGGAGTTTTGTCGTTCGACTCTTCTTTAGAGCTGAGAGCCTTGGCTCATCAAGTCTTGGCTTCGTCTTTCTTTGTGAACTCGTTGACCTTGACAACGCGGCTTGAGCTGTGCTCTTAGGAGGCGGAGGAGTCGGAGACCGTTTCGGAGTGGTTACTCGCGCTGGCGACAGAGGAGGCTAGCGAGTAGGAGACCGTTTAGGAGTCAGTGCTCGTGGAGGCGACGGAGGAGGTGAACGAGGCGGAGGAGATGTGGTCCACGCGGAGGAGATGGTCCACGTGGCGGAGACGGAGGAACTAAAACCGCTTCTCGCCCGGGAAAGACGATGAAGGGCTTGCTCCATAGAATGATCACATGGGATGTGTCTCCTAGTGTCGTCTCCCCGTCTCCTCCGAGGATATTTAGCACGAGATCTTCAAAGCCTCGTTCCACCTGCTCAATTTTGACCTTTGAATACCTAGGTGGAATTGGCTTGTAGTCATAAGTCCCATCTCAGTCCATCGATATGGCCATTCTTGACGCCACCTTCACGAGATGAGAGGTTATTAAGCAGTAATCGACATATGCACCAGCTTTGGCAATGCACAAGTTGTATATATATCATGAAACTACGAGCATACCTTGATTGTCAAGTTCTTGAAGGGAATATGAAATTCACAAGTTGTTCGTTGCGTGATCAAATCAACGGGGCATGGGGGTACGACTTTCGCTTCAACAGATGCGTAGCTGCTGCATTTGCCTAAGGGGCTCACCATGACGGGTGCTTCTGGACCTGCTAGGCTTTGCTCGCTCCGCAGTTCGGTGAGTTCTTAGGCCACCCGTTGGTCCACCTGTCTGGACACCTCTTTGATCTTCTAACAGTAGGCCGCGACTGTTGCTCCAAAGCTGCTAGCACCTCCATAGTTCGCTTGCTCCTCATGCGACTCCTGTAAGTTTGGATGTCCTCTTGGAATCCATATTTCCAGGGAACGACGCCTTTTCCTCACGTTAGTCTTGGATGCTCAGGGCTTTTGGAGTGCGAGCGTAAGCTCATCCTTCTCTCTGTTGGGCTAGAATGAGCCCGAGTCAGAGGCCTCCACTGCGTCGCTCAATCGACTGGCGGCTTCACGAATCGCATCGCTAAAGATCAAGGAGCCCTCAGTAGGATTGAGCGATCTGCCGTGAGCGTAGTACCAATGCTTGGATCATTCCGACTAGTCAGCTTTGGCCGAAACGATATCTCTTGTTATCAGGTCGGCTTCCATTTGCACCCATCTCGGCACTGCTTTTTGATAGCCGCTTGACCCTACATTGTGATGGTACTATTGAAGGGTTACGCGGAGGCTACGCTAGCCGAAAACAAAAATTTTCTACCGCGCAAACTAGGAACACTTGCAAGTAAGGGCCGATAGATCGTTACCGATTGCAGTATGCAGCGGAAATAGCCAATCAGGGCTATCCAATCTCGTACTGTGTAGCCGATTCCCGCGAGGTGACAGCCCGATTCCACTGTCTTGCCGTCAGGAGTCGCGGCTGCGTTCTCGTTGCCGATGCCGCGATCGCCTCGCTCCGTTACGGCCCAGATTCGTAGCCGATCAACAGCGCCGCAACGTAGCAGCGCCTCTACTGGTATCCACACGTCCGGGAATAGAACGCCGAACACCCGTGTGCTAGCACGCGATGCAAGGCTAGGGTTTGGCTCGGAGGTGGGAGGGTTTCCATGGAGATTAATCTCGCCGACTTCTAAAGCCGCGTGTGATCAGATTGATTTTGGCACAATCAGTTGACGTGTCACAGCTCTCCACCCCTCCCTCCTTTATATAGGGTTGGCCGACTGGGACTAGTGGCTGATCAGGACTCTATTTTGAATCGGATCTCATCTGAATCTCATAGAGTTGGTCGCCCATACGTCTTAAGACCATAGGACTCTATCCGATCGGATCCCTATCTGATCAAGCCGTATCCGAGTCCAACTCGAATATCTATTCTATCCCCTTAAGCGTGCGACCCTGTAGGTTCAGGTATACTCGGTCTCGGCTATAGTCTAACTTAGCCGATCGTCGGCTCGAGTCCAACTCGCCGACATCAAGCGCCGCCAAGACATATTGACACCATAGTATACAAGAATATAATATCGGCTCGAACTCGTAATGTGTACACAAATCCCTTTGCCTCATGATACCGTTAAGCTATAGGCAAGATGTGTGCCATCCCTTCAATAGCTTAACCATTCACTCGAACCGTATTGGATTATCCGTCGTTGATTGACTCCTCAATCAACATAGCATGGCCATGCATTTCCATAATCCATTACCTCGAGGGGCCAGAGATATCTCCCCAAAGGAGGGGCAAATTCCATCATGATCACTCACATCCCACTCCATGTTTCATAGCAAACCCAAAAACTACCTTTATAACTACCCACACGGAATAGCGTTTGGTAGTCCCAAAGTAGGCTACTACACATGTTGGAATCCATGATGATCTCAGGTCTAAGGACTTTGTACCAACACTACCTGAGACCAACTAATGGCACATTAATTCCTCTAGTGTCTCATGGTGGGTGTCACACCCTGGGTTTTTCGCTAATTCATTTAAATAATTTACCCTGAAATAATCGGAATTTCAAATTAACCGGAGTCAACCTATAATTTTAAAATGCAATTAATAAATGGAAACGACATGGTAGGATTTTTCTTGAATTCTCGCATGTCAAAATACGCTAACAGGATTTTTTGGAATTTTTAGAGCACTCTAAGTATTTTTAATCAATTAAATAAGAAATCGGGAATTAATTAAGCCCCAAAATCCTTTTTCCCTTTTTCTTTTCTTTTCCGTATGGGCTGCACAATGTTCCCGCTCTCCCTTGGGCCGCCGGCCCGGTCCCTCCCGCGCGCGCCCGGCGTGGGCCGAAGCCCGCAACGCCCGCCGCACGCGCAAGTCCGCGGGGCATCCTCGCCGCGAGTCAGCGACGAGTGGGACCCGCTGTCGGTTCCCGTCCCCGCGCCCGGCCGGTCGGCCGCCGCCCGCCATGCGCGCCGCCTTCCCGCTCCTTTCCGTTTGAATCCGAGCCACGTCGGCCCGTGCGGGCTCAATCTCGCGACGCCGTTTCCATCCCCGCAAACCCCGCGCCCGATGGAAATCCTATCCACGCGGAATCCGTCGTCGATTGTTTCCCTCTCTCTCCGATTCCGTGAACAACGGCGAGGAATCCGCGTCGTTTCCGTGTTTGTTTCGGCCCCGTTGTACCCCTATAAAACTCGCCCTTCGCCGCCGCGCGTTTCCCTTTGGTTCCCCGTGTGCTAGCCCCAAAACCCGCCGTCGCCATCGTCGTCGTCTCCGTCGCGGTGAGTGCGCCGCCGCCCTCTTCCTTTTTGGTTTTTCGGTCTCCTCCCGAACCGCTCCCGCGCGCATCATTCCGCCTCCGCCGTGTTTTCCCGCACCCGCGGCACCCTCCGCCGCTATCCGCCGTGTCGCCGGAGGCCGGCCGGCCGCCGCGCGGCCATGGCCGGCGGCGAGCTCGAGCCGCGCCGCCCAAACCCTAACCCTAGCGCCGCTCCCTGCGCCGTCCGATCTTTCGGATCGGCGGATCCGCATCGTCCGATCGCGATCGATCCGTCGCCGCTCGATCCGGTCGCGCGCGCCCGATGGTTGCCGCGTGTCCGCCCTCGGCCGCCGCCCGAACCCTAACCCTAGCCGCGATCCGCACCGTCCGATCCTTCGGACGGGCGGATCGGGACCGCCCCTCGCGCGCAAGGCCGTCGCCGTCCGATCGCCGCCACCCTCCCCGATGCGCGCCACGTGCCTCGCTCTCTCGCCGCCGCCGTGGACTCGGTCCACCTTGGACCGCGCCCACGCCGCTTGCGTCGCCGCTTGCGCCGCGACGTCAGCCCTACCGCTTGCGCCATGCTTGCGTCACCCGGGGCTTAATTGCGCAATAAATCGTTTTAATCTTTTCGTTTAGTTAAAAATCGCAATTAAACTTCTAAAATTTGTATCTTTTGAATCCGAGCTCCGTTTTAGCCCATTCAAATTTCATTAAATCCAGAAAAATGTCAAGAATCCATTAAAAATACTTTTCAGTGCTGTTTCAGTAGACTTTCTAGGGTGTTTGTTGAGTGCTTTGTTTGTCATGTAGATCCCGAGTTTTCCGGCGAGCCCGTTCTCTTCGAAGTAGTCGCCGAGGTTCCTCGCCTCCGAGCAAGGCAAGTCATACCTTACATTGACCATATTGCACCTATTTTATGTAAATATCTCTTTTTCCTTCAAATGCTGCATATGTTTTAGAATGTCATTTTATGGGATGTTTATACCTATTGTACTCAACCATAGGATTGTTTACCTTATATCATTGATAACTTGGGGTTCAATATGACTAGATGTTAGATTAAGGTTTGCTTAACTATGCTTAGCGCAACTAGCTCACTTAAGGGAATTACACTAATCAAGTTTCATTACCGAAAGTTAAACCTCGAGATGATGTTAAGTTGTGAGCATGTCTCTAATAATATTGATTTATGAAAAGGTGGGTCGTGAGCACATGGTTGGACTTTGGTTAGCGTGCTCATGACGATTAAGGACCGGTTCTCGGGAAACCCCGGAAGAAATGCCGTGCATACCACAAGCCGCATGGGTAATGGTCGGGTCCGTAGCGTAGCCGTCTCTAGTCGACGTATCCGCAGAGGGTGGGCGTGATGGAGTTGGGTCGGCCCCGGTTTTAAGGGTTGATCAGCTTCCCGATTCACCGCGGCACTAGAGGGGGCTGCCCATTGCCCGATGGGAATGGGGGCGAAACCTTGGTGTGGTACGATTGACTAGAGGGGGTTATGTGAAGGGTCCTGTCACGCTTCCTTTTCGGGCACCGTGGTGGTGCACCGGCGCACGTAACGTGTTGTGGGATTGTGTCTTGTGGGTACAGCTTGTACACCTCGATCGAGTAAAAACTATTCGAATAGCCGTGCCCATGGTTACGGGCGATCGACCAGATTCACCTTGATTAGTCTTATTTATTTATTTGAATGAAATGTTGAAGTATGACTAGTGCAGGTGGATGGATGGGCCTGTTGCAACGTGGTTTGAGCGTTGGACAGTGTTTATTTAATACTGCTTAAATATTACTACTGTTTTACTATCTTCAAATATTGTTATTGTATTCTGCAAATGCTGTTTATGCAAATTGAGCCCTTGACCCTTCCTTGTTATCTATCTTGCATCATGTCCCCTTTTCCGGTGTGATTTGTTGAGTACTCGTGGTTGTACTCAGCCTTGCTTCATTTTCCCCTTGTGCGCGAGGTTGAGCTCGAGGTCTCCGAGGAGGTGTAGGCTTGTTCTCGTCAAGGTTTAGCTGTGGAGTTGGTGTTCCGCTTCGCTCGTGTCAAGTTTAGCTTAAGTCAGTTTTTTTTCCTTTCCGCTGCATTTGTGTAACTCTTTTATATTGTTTCTAAGACGAGGATTCGTATTATCAATAACGTCGATTTTTGTACCTCGGCCGATGCCCGGACGAGGATGTAATGCACAAATTAGCCGCAAAAATTCGGCGTGAATTTCGGGCGTGACAAGTTGGTATCGAGCCTTCCCGTGATCGTAGGACAAGCCAACGAAAACCTTAAGAGCCCTCTAATTCTTTTCATGTGCATATGTTTTGAAAAAAAGGGGTGTTTTGAAAAGTGGAGTCACTAGGGATTAGGAATTGCGAAAAGGGGATGTTGGTCGTGGGTTTTTGAGCATGTTTTGATTTTTCCCACTCCTTTGTTTCTATAGATGGCAGGTTCCCCAGCGACGCACTGCGGAAAAGGGATGACAGGCTTCGTTGCAGAGCTGGCGCGTATGGCCCTTGCAATTGGATATCCTGAAGCACCGGAGTATACAACAGTTGCGCCTCTCAGTGGCTAGTTGCCCTACCGTGTTCGGTTGGAGGTACACGGGTTCGTGGGGACGTGTCTTCCCAACATGGAGGTCACAGCCTTCCGAGGCACGTCGATCACGCTTGTCAAGAAGCCGCCTACCCGATGTTAGCCAGATGAGGGAGCCGCATGATGCCGACCTTCGCACCTCCTCCTACCGCTACCATCCCCGTCGAGGTAGTTCCTCAGAGGTCAGTGCATTCAAGTCTACGGCAGAGGAGAATGACTCTACCTTCGGTCACATGTGCACCGTGCTCAAAGGACTGGATCAGATGCACTCTGACCTACACAAGGCGACCAAGGAGCTGAACGACAAGAAGATGCCGAGGATCGCGCGATCCGCAGGACGAAGTGGTTCGTCCGAAGAAGGAGGTAGCGAGTTGAAGGGACTCCCGCCACCGCTGGGGTTAGACTCCGCACTACGCCTCGGAAGACCACCACGCGCCGGTCCGTATCCACCTGGCACCTCGGATTCCACCGCCTTCTCCAGCCTCCACCCGCTCCAGTTTGAGCGCCGGTTCCAGCTTCCTCCCGCCGCAGCTCTGCTCTCACCTTTGCTCCGGCCGGCGAATCAAGGCGGAGGTGGCAGTAACGGTTGGATCTCCGTCTCCAAGAACTCGAGCTCGAGAATTCGGCGAAGACATGGACTCGAAGAGCCTCGAGATTCCCTGAGGGAAGAGGCAGGATCGGTTGGGCTACGGCAACCGATTCGAAGAGTCCAAGTCGGAGGTGACGCCCGAGGACTCTAGGAGCCGTTCGGAAGAGTGGGGATCTTCGAAGGAAGCGTTTCGACTCCTCGTCTCGTGGATCGTTCTAGTTGCCCTCCTTAGTTTTACCGTTTAACTTAGTTTGTCTTCTTGGTAGTTGCGTGTGTTAGGCGCGTGTGGGCGATAGCGGCAATCGATATCAAGTGTGATATGACTGACCAATTAAGGATGCTTGGTGATTTTCCTTGTTTTTAGTCAAGATCAGAACAATGCATTTGAATTCAGATAATAAAGATTAGTTCTAAGTCTGTCTGTTTTCTTCTTTTCTCTCTCTTCGGTCGGTCGTCTCCTTCAGATGGTGAACACCAGGACCAGCGGGGCGAACAGCAACAATGGGCAGTCAGGTGCCAACAACAACGAGGCTCACGACGCCAATGGCAATGCTCCTCCACCGCCACCCGAGAACCCCACCATTGCTCAAGTGCTCGCTTCACGCATACGATGATGGCTGCAATGATGCATCAAATGCAACAACAACACCATCGAGATGCAACAGCGAGATGCTGCAACAAATGCAGCAACAGCAGCAGTAACAATCGCCTTGCCGCCCCACCACCCCAGCCCAAGCCGCCGAGTTCCTTCGTGTCCGACCGCCGACCTTCTCCAAGACCACTAATCCCATGGAGGCTAATGATTGGCTTCATGCCATAGAGAAGAAGTTAGATCTGCTGCAGTGCACGGATCAGGAGAAAGTCTCGTTTGCCACTCATCAGTTACAGGGTCCTGCTTCAGCTTGGTGGGACAACTACTTGGTTACTCGCCGGCGGGAGCAAAGTAGCTTACTGGGAAGAGTTTCGTCAGTTTCAAGACCGCACACATTCCTGCGGGAATAGTTGCACGTAAAAGCGTGAGTTCCGTTCTCTTGAGCAGGTAAAGATCGTTCGAGTATCCGCACGAGTTCAATTGTCTTGCCCGTTATGCCCCGGAAGATGTGCGCACCGATGCAGAGGCGGGAAAGTTTTTGGCTGGTTTGGATGATGAACTCACGGACAAGCTTATCTCCGGAGAATATGCTAACTTTGAGAAGCTGGTTGACAAGGCCATTCGACAGAAGATCAGCGCAACAAGATGATCAAGAAGAGAAAAGTATTCCGTCATGACCTCCTCAAACAAGGGAAATCGCAGAGGCCGCGCTTCATGCCCGGAAGTCGAGTGGACCTACCACCATGATTGTTCGTCGCATCGACCTTATCACCCGTGGAATTTCCAACCGGCGTAGTGGTAGTGGTCAGCAACAGCGTACTCCGCCCCGCGCCTCCAACGGCGCCATCCCAAAGAATACACAGCCCACCACCTCCAAGGAAGGACTCGGAGGAAAGCCAGAGTCTGTTTCAACCGTGGTGATCCCGGGCATTTTGCGGACAAGTGTCCAAAGCCAAGACGCGCTGGGCCAAGGTTCATCCAGCTCGAGTCAATCATGCATCCGCCGAGGAAGCACAGACCGCTCCCGAAGTTATAATGGGTATGTTTCCGTAAACTATACTCCCGCCATAGTATTATTTGATTCGGCGCTACACATTCTTTTATCTCAAAGCAATTTGTTGGGGCACATGGGTTGTCGTAGTGGGACTTAAGATACCTATGCGGGTTCAAACCCCGGAAACCACTTGGAGACCACTCGCATTGTCCCTCGGTGACCATAGAAATCCAAGGATCTATGTTTCTAGCCAACCTCATCCTCCTTTAGCCCAAAGGCATAGATGTCATCCTTGGGATGGATTGGTTGTCCAGACATAAGGGAGTAATTTACGCACTAGCCGCACCATCACTTTAATCAATACGAAAGGGGAAAGAATTGTTTTTCGCTCTCCCATGCAAGTCAAGTCCGTAGCAAGTCCGAATCATATTTCCACCGGGAATCGTCCAAAATGGCGGCAAAGACCCCGTGAAGTTGGAGGATATCCCCATCATCGAGAATACCTCGAAGTTTTCCCCGAAGACTTAACTCGATGCCGCCAAAAAGGGAAATTGAATTCCGGATTGATCTAGTACCCGGACCGCCCCAATACACAAGAGGCCGTATAGGATGGGAGCCAACGAGTTGGCCAAGTAAAGAAGCAAGTGGATGAACAGTTGCAAAAAGGGTATATTCGCCGAGCACGTCGCCTTGGGGTGCTCCGGTGATTTTCGTGGAAAAGAAAGACAAGACCAAGAGGATGTGTGTCGACTATCGCGCACTCAATGAGGTTACTATCAAGAACAAGTATCCCCTACCACGGATTGATGATTTATTCGATCAACTCAAAGGGGCCAAGGTATTTTCTAAGATAGACCTGCGATCGGGCTATCACCGTTGAGAATTCGGAAGAGGACATTCCCAAGACCGCCTTCACCACGTGTATGGCCTGTACGAGTGTACGGTCATGTCGTTTGGGTTAACCAACGCACCGGCTTTCTTTATGAATCGATGAACAAGGTGTTTATGGAGTTCTTGGATAAATTCATGGTGGTGTTCATCGACGATATTTTGGTCTACTCTAAGTCGAGGAGGATCATGAGCAACATCTTCGGATAGTACTCGAGAAGTTGAGAGATCATCAACTCTACGCCAAGTTTAGCAAGTGTGCTTTCGGTTAAAGGAGGTATAGTTCCTCGGCCACATTGTGAATGCCCAAGGAGTAGCCGTGGATCCAAGCAAATGTGGAATCGGTACCAAGTGGACCCCGCCTAAAACGGTTACGCAGATCCGAAGTTTCCTTGACCGGCGAGTTACTACCACCGCTTCATTGAGAACTTCTCCAAAATCGCCAAGCCGATGACTCAACCGTTGAAGAAAGATGAGAAGTTTAAGTGGTCGGCAGAATGCAACAAGAGTTTTGAAGAGCTCAAGAGGAAGTTGGTGTCGCACGTGTTGATACCGCCCAACCCAAAGCAAAGGACTTCCAAGTTTATTGTGATGCATCTCGCCAAGGGTTGGGATGTGTGTTGATGCAACAAGGCAAAGTGGTCGCATATGCATCTCGTCAATTGCGCCCACACGAAAACAACTACCCCACTCATGATCCGGAGTTATCCGCAGTGGTTCATGCACCGAAGATCCGCGACACTACCTAATTGGTAATCGTTGTGAAGTATATACGGATCACAAAAGTCTTAAGTACATTTTCACCCAACCGGATTTAAACCTCCGACAGAGAAGATGGTTGGAACTGATCAAAGATTATGATTTAGGGATACATTACCATCCCTGGCAAAGCTAATGTGGTTGCGGATGCACTAAGCCGAAAGAGTTACCGCACCACCCTCGTGTCGAAGGAATGTGTGACCATTGCGCAGAATTCGAGAATCTAAATCTACGAGTGGTGGATTTTGATTTTGTGGTGCTCCTGAAGCCCAAGCCACTCTCATTGATCAAATTCGGCTGCTCGTGCATCGATCCCGGATGGCTGAACTCAAGAAGAACATGAGAGTCGGAAAAGCTTGTGGTTTTACGGAAGACGAACATGGCACAACTGGATGGGAAAGAGATTGTGTGTGCCGGAAGACAAGGATTTTAAAAATGATCCTTACGGAAGTTCACCAAACCCAATACTCAATTCACCGGCAAGTACAAAGATGTACCAAGATCTTAAAGAAAAGTTTTGGTGGGTCAGCATGAGGAGGGAGATAGCTGAGTTTGTTGCACTTTGTGATGTTTGTCGGCGGGTGAAGGCAGAACATCAACGGCCCGCCGGACTGTTGCAACCACTTTAGATTCCAGAATGGAAATGGGAAGAAATTGGAATGGATTTCATCACGGGTTTACCCCGCACAATGTCAGGATATGACTCAATTTGGGTCGTGGTGGACCGACTCACCAAGGTGGCCCACTTCATACCCGTACATACTACCTACTCAGGGAAGAAGCTAGCAGAGCTTTATCTCGTAAGGATCATGTGTTTGCATGGCGTGCCTAAGAAGATCGTGTCCGATAGGGGAAGTCAGTTTACTTCCAAGTTCTGGAAGAAGTTGCAAGAAGAGCTCGGTACCCGTTTGAATTTTAGCACGGCCTATCATCCGCAAACAGACGGTCAAACTGAGAGAGTGAATCAGATTTTGGAAGACATGCTGAGAGCATGCGCACTCGATTTTGGAAAAGCGTGGGACAAAAGCTTGCCCTATGCAGAATTCTCTTACAACAACAGTTATCGGCCAGCATTCAAATGGCACCGTATGAAGCACTTGTATGGACGGAAATGCCGCACACCCCTATTCCGGGATCGACGGGTGAGCGCCGCTGTTTGGCACGAAGTAATAAGTGAAGCAGAGAAAAAGGTCCGAGCGATTCGGGAAAGGTTGAAGATTGCGCAGTCCCGACAGAAGAGCTATGCAGATAATCGTCGAAGAGATCTCGCTTTTGAAGCAGGGGATTTTGTGTATCTTCGCGTTACACCACTCCGGGGAGTACACCGTTTCCAAACCAAAGGTAAGTTGGCACCACGTTTCGTGGGACCATACAGATTCGGGAACGTCGAGGAGAAGTGGCCTATCACCGGAGCTTCCTCCCACATGACTCGGTATTCATGACGTGTTTCATGTGTCCCAGTTAAAGAAGTGTTTAAGGGTACCGGAAGAACAGGCAAGTCCGGACTGATCGAAATCCAAGAGGACTTAACCTATGTAGAGAGACCAGCACGTATCCTTGAGGTCGTGAGAGAAGGACTCGGAACAAGGTTATCGTTTTGCAAGGTTCAATGGACTCATCACTCCGAAGAGGAAGCGACTTGGGAACGAGAAGATGAGCTAAAGGCCACGCACCCGCACCTTTCGCCGCACCTCCCAATCTCGGGGTCGAGAATCCGTTTAAGGGGGTAGGTTGTCACACCCCGGGTTTTTCGCTAATTCATTTAAATAATTTACCCCGAAATAATCGGAATTTCGAAATTAACCTGAGTCAACCTATAATTTTAAAATGCAATTAATAAATGGAAACGACATGGTAGGATTTTTCTTCAATTTCGCATGTCAAAATACGCTAATGATTTTTACTTGGAATTTTTAGAGCACTCTAAGTATTTTTAATCAATTAAATAAGAAATCAGGAATTAATTAAGCCCCCAAAAATCCTTTTTCTCTTTTTCTTTTCTTTTCCGTACGGGCTGCACAGTTGTTCCCGCTCTCCCTGGCCGCCGCCCGCCCTCCCCGCGCGCCTTGGCCGTGGGCCGAAGCCCGCAAAGCCCGCCGCAACGCGCAAGTCCGCGGGCGCCCTCGCCCGCGAGTCACCGACGAGTGGGACCCGCCCGTCGGCCCCGTCCCCGCGCCCGGCCGGTCCGCCGTCGACCGCCATGCGCGCCGCCTTCCCGCTCCTTTCCGTTTGAATCCGAGCCACGTCGGCCCCGTGCCGGGCTCAATCTCGCGACGCCGTTTCCATCCCCGCAAACCCCGCGCCCGATGGAAATCCTATCCACGCGGAATCCATCGCCGATTGTTTCCCTCTCTCCGATTCCGTGAACAACGACGAGGAATCCGCGCCGTTTCCGTGTTTGTTTCGCCCCGTTGTACCCCTATAAAACTCCCCTTCGCCGCGCGCGTTTCCCTTTGGTTCCCCGTGCGCTAGCCCCAAAACCCGCCGTCGCCATCGTCGTCGTCTCCGTCGCCGGTGAGTGCGCCGCCGCCCTCTTCCTTTTCGGTTTTTCGGTCTCCTCCCGAACCGCTCCGCGCGCATCATTCCGCCCTCCGCCGTGTTTTTCCGCACCCGCGGCACCCTCCGCCGCTATCGCCGGTGTCGCCGGAGGCCGGCCGGCCGCGCGCGGCCATGGCCGGCGGGCGAGCTCGAGCCACCGCCGCCCAAACCCTAACCCTAGCACCGCTCCCTCTGTGCCGTCCGATCTTTCGGATCGGGCGGATCCGGACCGTCCCCTCGCGCGCAAGGCCGTCGCCGTCCGATCGCCGCCACCCCTCCCCGATGCGCGCCACGTGCCCCGCTCTCCGCCGCCGTGGACTCGGTCCACCGTGGACAGCGCCCGCGCCGCTTGCGTCAGCCGCTTGCGCCCGCTGACGTTAGCCCTACCGCTTGCGCCATGCTTGCATCACCCGGGGGCTTAATTGCGCAATAAACCGTTTTAATCTTTTCAGTTTAGTTAAAAATCGCAATTAAACTTCTAAAATTCGTATCTTTTGAATCCGAGCTCCGTTTTAGCCCATTCAAATTTCATTAAATCTAGAAAAATGTCAAGAATCCATTAAAAATACTTTTCAGTGCTGTTTCAGTAGACTTTCTAGGGTGTTTGTTGAGTGCTTTGTTTGTCATGTAGATCCCGAGTTTTGCGGCGAGCCCGTTCTCTTCGAAGTAGTCGCCGAGGTTCCTCAGTCTCCAAAGCAAGGCAAGTCATACCTTACATTGACCATATTGCACCTATTTTATGTAAATATCTCTTTTTCCTTCAAATGCTGCATATGTTTTAGAATGTCATTTTATGGGATGTTTATACCTATTGTACTCAACCATAGGATTGTTTACCTTATATCATTGATAACTTGGGGTTCAATATGACTAGATGTTAGATAAAGGTTTGCTTAACTATGCTTAGCGCAACTAGCTCACTTAAGGGAATTACACTAATCAAGTTTCATTACCGAAAGTTAAACCTCGATGATGTTAAGTTGTGAGCATGTCTCTAATAATATTGATTTTGAAAAGGTGGGTCGTGAGCACATGGTTGGACTTTGGTTAGCGTGCTCATGACGATTAAGGACCGGTTCTCGGGAAACCCCGGAAGAAATGTCGTGCATACCACAAGCCGCATGGGTAATGGTGGGTCTCGTAGCGTAGTGTCTCTAGTCGACGTATCCCGCAGAGGGTGGGCGTGATGGAGTTGGGTCGGCCCCGGTTTTAAGGGTTGATCAGCTTCCGGATTCACCGCGGCACAAGAGGGGGCTGCCCATTGCCCGATGGGAATGGGGGCAAAACCATGGTGTGGTACGATTGACTAGAGGGGGTTATGTGAAGGGTCCTGTCACAGTTCCTTTCCGGGGCACCGTGGTGGTGCACCGGCACACGGTAACGTGTTGTGGGATTGTGTCTTGTGGGTACAGTTGTACACCTCTGATCAGAGTAAAAACTATTCGAATAGCCGTGCCCACGGTTACGGGCGATCGACCAGATTCACCTTGATTAGTCTTATTTATTTATTTGAATGAAATGTTGAAGTATGACTAGTGCAGGTGGATGGATGGGCCTGTTGCAACGTGGTTTGAGCGTTGGACAGTGTTTATTTAATACTGCTTAAATATTACTACTGTTTTACTATCTTCAAATATTGTTATTATATTCTGCAAATGCTGTTTATGCAAATTGAGCCCTTAACCCTTCCTTGTTATCTATCTTGCATCATGTCCCCTTTTCCGGTGTGATTTGTTGAGTACTCGTGGTTGTACTCGCCTTGCTTCATTTTCCCCTTCAGTGCGGAGGTTGAGCTCGAGGTCTCCGAGGAGGTGTAGGCTTGTTCTCGTCAAGGTTTAGCCGTGGAGTTGGTGTTCCGCTTCGCTCGTGTCAAGTTTAGTTTAAGTCGCTTTTTTCTCCTTTCCGCTGCATTTGTGTAACTCTTTTATATTGTTTCTAAGACGAGGATTCTGTATTATCAATAACGTCGATTTGTGTACCTCGGCTGATGCCTGGACGAGGATGTAATGCACAAATTAGCTGCAGAAATTCTGGCGTGAATTTCTAGGCGTGACAGTGGGTCTATCCAACAATGTGTTCTCTAACACATATGTCCATGTTTATTGATTTGGTATCTCCATACCCATGATCTATGAGACATGATCATCAATCAATAGACATGCCGATCTTAGAATCATATTAGTTCCAATAATATGATATATGATCGGGATCATTTAGAAATAGATTCATACATATCGAGTCTCATAAATAAGTCACGTACTTATTGATCAATACAAGATGTCTATTTCATGGAACTGAATAACACTTTATTCATAAATACATAAACATTGACGTGATATCCAACATCTCCATGTTGCCTCTAGGGCATATCACTAACAATCTCCCACTTGCACTGGAGTCAATCATGTAAGTATCTAATACCCATTGCTCTTGTATGCGCCTCATGCTTCGGCTAAGGGAGAGGTTTTGTCGCGGATCGGCTATGTTGAGATCCGTGTGCACTTTGCATATCTTGACATCACCTCTGTCCACTATCTCGCGGATGAGATGATATCGCCGAAGTATGTGTTTGGACTTCCGATGTGACCTCGGCTCCTTGGCTTGCGCAATGGCTCCACTATTGTCACAATAGAGAGACATTGGACCAGTTGCACTAGTCATCACACCAAGCTCGAAACGAATTTCTTGATCCAAACAGCCTCCTTTGCAGCTTCAAGCAAAGCAATGTACTCGGCCTCCATTGTAGAATCAGCAACGTATCCCGCTTGGAACTCTTCCACTGATGCGCGCTCCGTTCGGCGTGAACACGAACCCGCATTGCGATCTATAATCATCCTTGTCTGTTTGGAAGCTAGCATCGGTGTAACCACTTACAACGAGCTCTTCTTCACCTCCATAGACTAGGATCATATCCTTAGTTCTTCTCAAGTACTTAAGGATATTCTTTACTGCAGTCCAGTGACCTTCACCTGGATCTGACTGGTATCTGTGTTAGTGATATGCCCTAGAGGCAACATGGAGATGTTGGATATCATGTCAATGTTTATCTATTTATGAATAAAGTGTTATTCAGTTCATGAAATAGACATCTTGTATTGATCAATAAGTACGTGACTTATTTATGAGACTCTTTATGTATGACTCTATTTCTAAACGATCACTGATCATATGTCATATTGTTGGAACAAATATGATTCTAAGATCGGCATGTCTATTGATTGATGATCATGTCTCATAGATCATGGGTATGGAGATACCAAATCAATAAACATGGACATATGTGTTAGAGAACACATTGTTGGATAGACCCACCATGAGACACTACAGAATTAATGTGCCATTAGTTGGTCTCTCGGTAGTGTTGGTACAAAGTCCTTAGACCCGAGATCACCATGGATTCCAACATGTGTAGTAGCCTACTTTGGGACTACCAAACGCTATTTCAGAATCGGGTAGTTATAAAGGTAGTTTTCGGGTTTGCTATGAAACATGGAGTGGGATGTGAGTGATCAAGATGGAATTTGCCCCTCCTTTGGAGAGATATCTGGGCCCCTCAAGGTAATGGATTATGGAAATGCATGGCCATGCTAAGTTGATTGAGGAGACAATCAACGACGGATAATCCAATACGGTTCGAGTGAATGGTTAAGCTATTGAAGGGATGGCACACATCTTGCCTATAGCTTACGGTATCGTGAGGCAAAGGGATTTGTGTACACATTACGGTTCGAGTCGATATTATATTCTTGAACTATGGTGTCAATATGTGCCGCTAGGCGCCGCCGTTGACAAGTTGGCCGAGTTGGACTCGAGCCGACGGTCGGCTAAGTTAGACTATAGTTGAAACCGAGTATACCTGAACCTACAGGGTCACACACTTAAGGGGATAGAATAGATATTCGAGTTGGACTCGGATACGGCTCGACCGGATAGGGATCCGATCAGATAGAGTCCTATGGGCTTACGACGTGTGGGCGGCCAACTCTATGAGATACGGATGAGATCCGATTCAAAATAGAGTCCTAATCGGCCACTAGTCTCAACCGACAACTCTATATAAAGGAGGGAGGGGTGGAGAGCTGCGGCATGCAACTGAACCGAATCGATTTGATTTGGCGCAACAGAAGTCGGCGAGATCAATCTCCACGGAAACCCTCCCCACCTTTGAGCCAAAACCCTAGCCTTGCATATTGTGCTAGCACACGGGTGTTAGGCATTCTGTCCCTAGACGTGTGGATACCGGTAGAGGCGCTGCTACGTTGCGGCGCTGTTCATCGGCTACGAATCGGCTACGGTCAGGCGCATCGGAGCGAGGCGCGCGAGCGCGATCGGACGACTCGGCGAATCGGCTACTCGGTGAATCGGCTGATTAGTGAATCGGTTGTTCCCAGGAATCGACTGTCGGCAAATCGGCTGTCATCGGCCAGCACTGTTCCGAATCGGATAGCTCCTGATTGGCTAATCCGTTGCGCTCTACTCCAATCGGTAACGATCTATCGACCCTTGCTTGCAAATGTTCCTGGTTTGCGCGGTAGAAAAGTTTTGTTTTTAGCTAAGGTAGCCTCCGCGTAACCCTTCAGTGGTATCAGAGCTAATCTTGCTTAGTTCGGGTTTTAGATTGGATCTGGAACAAGTTTAGCACACGGGTTGATTAGATCAATTGGTTTTACGGGATCTGTAGAGGAGAGTAGATGGTAATTGCGTTCCTTGATAGTGTATCGGAACGGCGTAATGTGATTACGTCGAAGCAATTTTCATAGAACTCGGTTCGAGATAGCGTTCCTATATAGTGTATCGGAACGGTATAATGTAATTATGACGAAGCTGTCTCGTAGTCCGACCTTGTTTGTTGCCTCGCACCTACGCAAACCATCTCCCTTGATAGTGTATCGGGACGGCATAATATGATTATGCCGATATGGTTTTCGTAAGCAATTTCATAGATTGGATCTATGAATTTCGTGTGGTGTTCTGGGTGCTGCCCGGAAGCCCGCGAGAGGGCGGCTTTCCCCTTGACCCCCCGCCCACTAACCGGCTAGCGGGACCACCGTATGCGTACCCCTTTATAGGTCGTCTCGATACCGTATCTCTGCGATAGGTAGAAAACGTTCTATGCCTAACTTGTTTTTGCAGAGAATGCTTAGAGATGGTATGGCCCTATTGTATGTATGAGATGCATGTGATGCATGTAATATTCTTTCATATGTGCAATCCCTGTAATATTCTTTCTTACGTGCAATGGTTGTAATATTCTTTCACGACCTACGAGTCGATGTAATTTTCAATTAGAGCTTCTATAGTAGTAGCTTAGTTTGAAGAAATTAAGCATTCGGCACTCGGAAGAACGGTGATGAAGATGAAGATCCTCTACACCGAGATGGACATGGAGATCATCATGTGAAGGGGGCCATACTATTTCATTACATGCTATTATTCCTGCTTTCATATATGTGATATGTTTGTTTGATAGGATAGCATCCCTTGTAAAATTAAGTAGTAATGATGCCTGTCGCACCCTGAGTTTTTCCCCTAAATCTTTTAAATAATTTACCCTGAAATAATAAGAATTTCTGGAATTAATCTGGAGTCATAAAATGCATATAATAAATGAAAATGGCATGGTAGGATTTTTCTTAAATTCTACATGTCAAAATACGCTAACAGGATTTTTACGAGAATTTCCAGAGCACTGGAGCTATTTTTAACCAATTAAATAAGAAACCCACAATTTAAATTAAGTCCCAAATCTTTTTTTCTTTTTTTCCTTTTTCCCCGTATGGCCCCATACGGCTTCCCGCCCTTTCTCCCTTGTCGGGCCGTCGGTCCAGCTACCTCCCCACCAGCCTCCTTTCTCCCTCCGGCTTCGGGCCGAGCTTCCCAAGCGCCCGGCCGCAGCGTGCAGAAGTCCGCCGGGCCTCCCTCGCGCCCGTGGGCAATGACAGGTGGGCCCTACTTGTTGGGCCTCCTGCCTCGCGCCCGACCGGCCCAGCCGCCGCCGCCGCCTTGCACGCCGCCGCGCCCGCATCCTCCGCATGCCCCGCGCCACATGGGACCCACGCCGGGCCCGAGCTCGCGCCGTCGCACCCATCCCCACACTTCGTGCACGCCGAGGTGGTCTTATCCGCACGAAAACCGCCGCTGCCGTTTTCACTCTCTTCCTCCGAGTCCGGTTGCTTCGGCGAGGAATTTGCGCTTACCCCGTGTGCAATCCAATCTCTAACCCCACCTATAAATTTCCCCGCGAGCTCCGCCGCCCGATTCCTTTTTGCACCGTCGCTTCTCGTGCCCTAAATCGCCGCCGCCACCGTCGTCTTCCCCGTCTTCGGTGAGTTCACCGCCGCCCCTCCCCCATCGGTTTGCCGTGGTCTCGAGCCGCCTTGAGCCGTCCCGAGCCATTGTCCCGAAGCACGGTGCTCTCCGCCGTTGTTCCCCGTGCATCACTCGGCCGCCGTTGCTGTTTCCCGTGCCGCCGGAGTTCGGCCGGCCGCCGCGCGACCATGGCCGGCGAGCAAGCTCGAGCTGCCGCCGCCGCGTCCTAACCCTAGCACCGCCTCTCCCGCGCCGTCTGATCGGCCGGATCAAGCGCACCCGAGCCGTCCGATCCCGCCCGAGCGCCGTCATGCCCCGGATGGCCGCCGCTTGTCCGCCGTTCCGCCCGGCCACCGTCGCCATCGAAACCCTAACCCTAGCCACCATACGCACCGTCCGATCTTTTGGATCGAGCGGATCTGGACCGCTCACCCGCGCGCAAGCCGCCGCCGTTCGATCGCCGCCGCCTCCTCTCCGATGCGTGCCACGTGTCCCCGCTGCCCTTTGCCTCCCGCCATGGACTCGGTCCACCATGGACCGAGCGCCGCATTGATTGCATCATCCCGGGACTTGATTGCGCAATAATTAATTTAGTCTTCTCTGTTTAGTTTTAAAAATCGCAATTAAACTTCTAAATTTCATATATTTTTAATCCGAGCTCCATTTTAGTCCATTCAAATTTCATTAAATCCTGAAAAATGTCAAGAATCTATTAAAAATACTTTTCAGTGTTGTTTCAGTAGACTTTTTAGGGTGTTTTGTTGAGTGCTTTGTTTGTCTTGTAGATTCCGAGCTTTCCGGCGAGTCCGTTCTCCACGAAGTAGTCGCCGATGTTCCCCAGTCTCCAGAGCAAGGCAAGTCATATCTTTCATTGATCATAATGTACCTATTTTATTTAAATATCTCATTTCTCTCAAATATTGCATATGTTTTAGAATGTCATTTCATCGGATGATTATACCTACTGTACTCAACCATAGGATTGTTTACCTTATACCATTGATAACTTGGGTTCAATATGACTAGATGTTAGTTTAGAGCTTGCTTAGCCATGCTTGGGATCACATTAATCGACTATTATATAGGAGACTAATTCTATGATGAGGTCAAGTTTACGACTCTACTCTAATAATATTGATTTATGACAATGGTGGGTCGTGAGCACATGGTTGGTTTTGGTTAGAGTGCTTATGACAATTAAGGACCGGTTTTTGGGAAACCCTGGAAGAATTACTGTGCATACCACAAACCAGCATGGGTAATGGCTGGGTCTGTAGCGTAGCTGTCTCTAGCCGACGTACCCTAGTGAGGGTGGGCGTGATGGAGTTGGGTCCGCCCCAGTCTTAAGGGTTGATCAGCTTCCGGATTCACCGCGGCACGAGAGGGGGCTGCCCATTACCCCGATGGGAGTGGGGACGAAACCATGGTGTGGTACGATTGGTTAGAGGGGGTTATGTGAAGGGTCCTGTCACATTTCCTTTTCGGGGTATCGTGGTAGTACACCGGCACACGGTAACGTGTCGTGGGATTGTGTCTTGTCGGTACAGTTGTACACCTCTGATCAGAGTAAAACTATTCGAATAGCTATGCCCACAGTTACGGGCGATCAACCAGATTCACCTTGATTAGTCTCACTTATTCACATAAATGAACTGTTGGAACTTGATTAGTACAGATGGATGGATGGGCCTGTTGTGACATGGTTGTAACATTGGACTGTATTTATTTAATATTGCTTAATTATTACTATTGTTTTACTTCTTTCAACTATTACTATTATTTCTGCAATGTTGTTTATGCAAATTGAGCCTATTATCCCTCTCCTTGATATTTATGCTGCATCATACCTTCTTTTCCGGTATGACTTGTTGAGTACGGTGGTTGTACTTAGTCTTGCTTCTTTTTCCCCCTTCAGTGCCAGAGGTTGAGGTCGAGGTCTCCGAGGAAGTATAGGCATGTTCGCCGTCAAGGTTTAGCTGTGGTGTTGGTGTTTCGCTTCGCTCGAGTTCTGTTTAGCAGAAGTCAGTTTTTCTTCTTTTCCGCTGCATTTGTATAACTCTTTTATATTGTTTCTAAGATGAAGTTTCTGTATTATCAATAATGTCGATTTGTGTACCTCGGCTGATGCCTGGACGAGGATTTAATGCACAAGTTAGCAGCAGAAGTTCTGGTGTGAATTTCTGGGCGTGACAAGTTGGTATCAGAGCCGGCCTTGACTGTAGGACGAGGCCAACTGGAAACCTTAAGAGCCCTCTAATCTTTTCATTTGCATGTGTTTAAAAAAAGGGGGGTGTTTGAAAAGTGAAGTCAGTCTAGGGTTTTAGAATTTGTGAAATTGGGTTTTTGGTTGTTGGTTTTTGAGCATGCTTTGATTCCCGCTCCTTTGTTTCCATAGATGGCAGGTTCCCCAGCGACACACGTGGAAAAGGAATTGTGGGCTTTGTTGCGGAGCTGGCACACATGGCCCTTGCAGTCGGTTATCCTAGAGCGCCAGAGTATACTACAGTTGCGCCTCTCAGCGGCGAGTTTCCCTACCGTGTCCGGTTGGAGGTTCACGGGTTTGTAGGAACGTGTCTTCCCAACATGGAGGTCACAGCGTCAGGAGGCACGTTGGATCACGCTTGTCAAGAAGCTGCTTACCTGATGTTGGCCAGGATGAGGGAGCTGCATGATGCTGACCTTCGCACCTCCGCTTATCGCTACCATCCCCGTCGTGGCAGTTCCTTCGATGTCAGTGCTTTCAAGTCTACAGCAAATGAGAACGACTCTACTTTCAGCCGCATGTGCACGGTGATCAGGGGTCTGGACAAGATGCACAAGGCAGCGAAGGAGCTGAACGACAAGAAGATGCTGAGGATTGTGCGATTGCAAGACGAAGTGGTTCGTCTCAAGAAGGAAGTTGCTGAGTTGAAGGGACTCCCAGCACCTGGTGGTGTCAGGATTCGTACTACGCCTCGGAAGACCACCACTGCACCGGTCCGTATCCAGCTGGCGCCCCGGATTCCTCCACCGTCTCCTCCTGCGCCTCCTCCAGCCCCTCCGCTCCACCGGCTCCGGTTCCGGTGCTGTCCCGGTTCTTCTGCTGCGAGGTTACTGCTCTCGCTTTCGCCCCGGCTTCGGCGTACCAAGGCGGAGGTGGCAGCAACGGTTGGATCTCCATCTCCAGTGACTCAAGCTCTAAGGATTCCACGGAAGACATGGATTCAAAAGAGACTCAGAGTTCTTCTGAGGGAAGCGGCAGGATTGGTTGGGCCACGGCCACCGATTCAGAAGAGTCAAAGTCTGAGATGAAGCCAAAGGACTCCAGGAGCCGTTCTGAAGAATGGGGATCTTCTGAAGGAAGCAGTTTCGACTCCTCGCCTCGCGGATCGTTCTAGTCGCCCTCCTTAGTTTTATCATTTTGCTTAGTTTGTCTTCTTGGTAGTTGCTGTGTGTTAGGCTGCGGTGTGTGGGATAGCTGGTAGTCGATATCAAGTGTGATATGGCTGCTAAGGATGTTTCGTGCTTTTCCTTGTTTTAATCAAGATCAGAACAATGCATTTGAATTCCAATAATAAAGTTTAGTTTCTAAGTCCGTCTGTTTTTCCTCTTTTCTCTCTTTGGTTCGGTCGTCTTCTCCAGATGGTGAACACCAGGACCAGCGGAGCAAACAGCAACAATGGGCAGTCAAGTGCCAACAACAATGAGGCTCATGATGTCAACGGCAATGCTCCTCCACCGCCACCCGAGAATCCCACTATTGCTCAAGTGCTTGCTTCGTAGACACAGATGATGGCTACGATGATGCAGCAGATGCAACGACAGCACCAGTAGATGCAACAATAGATGTTGCAACAGATGCAGCAGCAGCAGTAGCAGAATAATTAGTTTGCTCCTCCACCACCCCAGTCTAAGTTGCCAGAGTTTCTTCGTGTCCGACCGCCGACCTTCTCCAGTACCACTAATCCTATGGAGGCCAATGACTGGCTTCATGCTATAGAGAAGAAGTTAGATCTTCTGTAGTGCACGGACCAGGAGAAAGTCTCGTTTGCTACCTATCAGTTGCAAGGCCCTACTTCTCCTTGGTGGGACAACTACTTGGTCACTCGCCCAACTGGAGCAGCGGTTACATGGGAAGAGTTCTGCCGCAGTTTCAGGACAGCACATATTCCTGCAGGAATAGTTGCGCAGAAGAAGCGTGAGTTCCGTTCTCCTGAGCAGGGTAACAGGTCAGTTACTGAGTACCTGCACGAGTTCAACCGTCTTGCACGTTACGCCCCAGAAGATATGCACACCGATGCAGAAAGGCAAGAAAAGTTCTTGGCTGGTTTGGATGATGAACTCATGGACAAGCTGATCTCAGGTGAGTATGCTAACTTTGAGAAGTTGGTTGACAAGGCCATTCGACAGGAAGATCAGCGCAACAAGATGATCAAAAAAAGAGTCCAGTTAAGACCTCCTCAACAGCAGGGAAATTAGCAGAGGCCGCGTTTCATGTCCGGAAGTCAGGGTGGACCTACCACCATGATTGTTCGTCAGCATCGGCCTTATCACCCAGGGAATTTTCAAGCTGGCAGTAGTGGCAGTGGACAACAACAGCGCACTTCAGCTCCACGTCCTCCAACAGCACCACCCTAGCCGCAGACCAAGCCACCACCTCCAAGAAAGGACTCCAGAGGGAAGCCAGGAGTCTGCTTCAACTGTGGTGACCCTGGGCATTTTGCAGACAAGTGTCCAAAGCCAAGGCGCACTGGACCAAGGTTCATCCAGGCCCGTGTCAATCATGCGTCAGCAGAGGAAGCGTAGGCCGCTCCCGAAGTTATACTGGGTACGTTTCTTGTAAATCTCACTCCTGCTGCAGTATTATTTGTTTCTGGTGCTACGCATTCATTTATTTTAAAGCAGTTTGTTGGGGCACATGGGTTATTAGTAGTGGAACTTAAGATACCTATGCGGGTTCAAACCCGTGGAAACCATTTGGTCACGGCTCAGTATTGTCCCTCAGTGGCAATAGAAATCCAAGGATCTAAATTTCTAGCCAACCTTATCCTTCTTCAATCCAAAGGCCTAGATGTCATTCTTGGGATGGATTGGTTGTCCAGACATAAGGGAGTAATTGACTATGCTAGTCGCACCATTACTTTAATCAATGGGAAAGGAGAAGAGATTGTTTTTCGTTCTCCCATGCAAGCCGAGACTGTGGCAAGTTTGAATCATGTTTCTATCGATGGATCGTCTGAAGTAGAAGCAAAGATCCCTATGAAATTAGAAGATATCCCCATAGTCAGAGAATACCCTGAAGTTTTTCCCGAAGACTTAACTCAGATGCCACCAGAAAGAGAAATTGAATTCCGAATTGATTTAGTACTCGGGACCGCCCCAATTCACAAGAGGCCGTATAGAATGGGAGCCAACGAGTTGGCCGAAGTCAAGAAATAAGTGGATGAACAGCTGCAGAAAGGGTATATCCGCCCGAGCACGTCGCCTTGGGGTGCTCCGGTGATATTTGTGGAGAAGAAAGACAAGACCAAGAGAATGTGTGTCGATTATCGCGCACTCAATGAGGTCACTATCAAGAACAAGTATCCTCTAACACGGATTGATGATTTGTTTGATCAACTCAAGGGGGCAAATGTGTTTTCCAAGATAGACCTGTGATCAGGCTATCACCAGTTCAGAATTCGGGAAGAGGACATTCCCAAGACCGCTTTTATCACCCGGTACGGTCTGTATTAGTGTACGGTCATGTCTTTTGGATTGACCAATGCACCGGCCTTCGTTATGAATTTGATGAACAAGGTGTTTATGGAGTTCTTGGACAAATTTGTCGTGGTGTTCATTGACGACATTTTGATCTACTCTAAGACTGAGGAAGAACATGAGCATCATCTCCGGCTAGTGCTCGAGAAGTTGAGGGATCATCAACTCTACGCTAAGTTTAGCAAGTGTGCTTTCTGGTTAAAGGAAGTGCAGTTCCTCGGCCATATTGTGAATGCTCAAGGAGTAGCAGTGGAACCGTCAAATGTGGAAACAGTTACCAAGTGGACTCTGCTAAAAAACAGTCACGCAGATGCAAAGTTTCCTTGCACTTGCGGGTTATTACCGCCGCTTCATTGAGAATTTCTCCAAAATTGCCAAGCCGATGACTCAATTGTTGAAGAAAGATGAGAAATTTAAGTGATCAGCGGAATGTAACAAGAGTTTTGAAGAGCTTAAGATGAAGTTGGTGTCTGCACCAGTATTGATACTGCCAGATCCAGCAAAAGATTTCAAAGTTTATTGTGATGCATCTCGGCAAGGGTTGGGATGTGTGTTGATGCAAGAAGGCAAAGTGGTCGCCTATGTTTCTCGTCAATTGCGTCCGCATTAGATCAACTATCCATCTCATGATCTGGAATTAGCCGCAGTGGTTCATGCCCTGAAGATCTGGCGACACTACCTAATTGGAAACCGTTGTGAAGTGTATACGGACCATAAAAGTCTCAAGTATATCTTCACCCAACCGGACTTGAACCTTCGTCAGCGAAGATGGTTGGAACTAATCAAAGATTATGATTTGGGGATACATTACCATCCTGGCAAAGCTAATGTGGTCGCAGATGCTTTGAGCCGGAAGAGTTACTGCAACACCATCAACGTCGAAAGAATGTGCAACCAGTTGCAGCAAGAATTCGAGCATCTAAATCTATAGGTTGTGGATTTTGGTTTTGTGGCTGCTTTGGAAGCCCAACCCACTCTCATTGATCAAATTCGGGCTGCTCAGGCATCAGATCCCGAGATGGCTGAACTAAAGAAGAACATGAGAGTCGGAAAAGCTCGTGACTTTATATAAGACGAGCATGGCACAATCTGGATGAGAAAGAGGTTGTGTGTGCCAGAAGATAATTATTTGAAAAGGCTGATCCTTACGGAAGCTCACCAAACTCAATATTCAATTCATCCAGGCAGTACAAAGATGTATCAAGATCTTAAAGAGAAGTTTTGGTGGGTCAGTATGAGGAGAGAAATAGTTGAGTTTGTCGCACTTTGTGATGTTTGTCAGCGGGTTAAGGCAGAACATCAACGGCCCGCCGTACTGTTGCAACCCCTCCAAATTCCAGAGTGGAAATGGGAAGAAATTTGAATGGATTTCATCATGGGTTTACCCCGCACATCGTCAGGGTATGATTCAATTGGGTCGTTGTGGACCGACTCATGAAGGTGACTCACTTCATAGCAGTGCATACTACCTACTCGGGAAAGAAGCTAGCAGAACTATATCTTGCTAGAATCATGTGTTTACATGGTGTGCCTAAAAAGATTGTGTCTGACCGAGGAAATCAGTTTACCACCAAGTTCTGGAAGAAGTTGCAAGAAGAGCTGGGTACCCGTTTGAATTTCAGTACGGCCTATAATCCGCAAACAGATGGTCAAACTGAGAGAGTGAATCAAATTCTGGAAGACATGTTGAGAGCATATGCGCTTGAATTTGGTAAAGTGTGGGACAAAAGTTTGCCCTATGCAGAATTCTCCTATAACAACAGTTATCAAGCGAGCATTCAAATGGCACCGTATGAGGCGTTGTATGGACGGAAGTGCCGCACACCCCCTTTTTTGGGATCAGACTGGTGAACGTTAGTTGTTTGGCACAGAAGTGATAAGCGAAGCAGAAGCAAAAGTCCGAACCATTCGGGAAAGGTTGAGAATTGCGCAGTCCCGGCAGAAGAGCTACGCAGACAATCGTCAAAGAGATCTCGCTTTTGAAGCAGGAGATTTCGTGTATCTTCGTGTTACACCGCTCTGGGGAGTACACCGTTTCCAAACCAAAGGCAAGTTGGCACCACGTGTTGTGGGACCATATAGAATTCGGGAACGTCGAGGAGAAATAACCTATCAGCTTGAGCTTCCATCTAACATGGCTGGTATTCACGACGTGTTTCATGTGTCTCAGTTAAAGAAGTGTTTAAGGGTACCAGAAGAGCAGGTGAGTCCAGACCAGATTGAAATTCAAGAGGACTTGACCTATGTGGAGAGACCAGCTCGTATTCTCGACACCAGTGAGAGAAGGACTCGGAACAAGGTTATCAGGTTTTGCAAAGTTCAGTGGACTCATCACTCAGAGGAAGAAGCTACTTGGGAAAGAGAAGATGAGCTAAAGGCCGCGCACCCGCACCTCTTCACCAGTGCCTCCGAATCTCGGGGTCGAGATTCCGTTTAAAGGGGTAGGTTTGTCGCACCCTGAGTTTTGCCCCTATATCATTTAAATAATTTACCATAAAATAATCAGAATTTCTGGAATTAATCTGGAGTCAACAATTAATTTTAAAATGCATATAATAAATGGAAATGGCATGGTAGGATTTTTCTTAAATTCTACATGTCAAAATACGCTAACAGGATTTTTACGGGAATTTTCAGAGCACTGGAGCTATTTTTAACAAATTAAATAAGAAATCCGCAATTTAAATTAAGTCCCAAATCTTTTTTTCTTTTTTTCCGTTTTTCCCTCGTACGGCCCGTACGGCTTTCCGCCATTTCTCCCTAGTCGGGCCGTCGGCCCACCTACCTTCCCGCCAGCCTCCTTTCTCCCTCCGGCTTGGGCCGAGCGGCCCAAGCTCCCGGCCGCCGCGTACGAAAGTCCGCCAAGCCTCCCTCGCGCCCACGGGCACCGACAGGTGGGTCCTACTGTCGGGCCTCCTCCCTCACGCCCGGTCGGCCCAGCGCGCCGCCGCCTTGTGCGCCGCCGCCCCGCATCCTCCGCGTGCCCGCGCCACGTCGGACCCACGCCGGACCCGAGCTCGCGCCGCTGCACCCATCCCCGCGCTTCACGCACGCCGAGGCGGTCTTATCCACACGAAAACCGCCGCCGTCGTTTTCGCTCTCTCCCTTTGAGTCCGCTTACCCCGTGTGCAATCCAATCTCTAACTCCACATATAAATTTTCCCACGAGCTCCGCCGCCCAATTCCTTTTTACGACGTCACTTCTCGTGCCCTAAATTGTGGCCGCCACCGTCGTCTTCCCTGTCTCCGGTGAGTTCACCGCTGCCCCTCCCCCTTCAGTTTGCTGTGGTCCCGAGCCGCCTCGAGCCGTCCCGAGCCATTGTCCCGAGCAGCGGCGCTCTCCGCCGTTGTTCCCCGTGCATCGCCCGGCCGCCGTTACCGTTTCCTGTGCCACCAGAGTTCGGTCGGCCGCCGCGCGGCCATGGCCGGCGATCAAGCTCGAGCTGTCGCCGCCGCATCCTAACCCTAGCGCCGCCTCTCCTGTGTCGTCTGATCGGCCGCATCAAGCGCACCCGAGCGCCGCCGTTCAATCCGGCCGCCATGCCCCGGATGGCCGCCGCGTGTCCGCCGTTCCGCCCGGCCGCCGTCGCCATAGAAACCCTAACCCTAGCCGCCGTCCACACCATCTGATCTTTCAGATCGGGCGGATCTGGACCGCTCACCCGCGCGTAAGCCGCCACCGTTAGATCGCTGCCGCCTCCTCGCCGATGCGCGCCACGTGTCCCCGCCGGCCATATCCTCCCGACGTGGACTCGGTCCACTATGGACCGAGCCAGCTGCATTGCTTGCGTCATCCCGGGACTTAATTGCGCAATAATTAATTTAGTCTTTTCTGTTTAGTTTTAAAAATCACAATTAAACTTCTAAAATCATTTATTTTTAATCCGAGCTCTGTTTTAGTCCATTCAAATTTCATTAAATCCAGAAAATGTCAAGAATCCATTAAAATACTTTTCAGTGTTGTTTCAATATACTTTTTAGGGTGTTTTGTTGAGTGCTTTGTTTGTCGTGTAGATTCCGAGCTTTCCGGCGAGTCCGTTCTCCTCGAAGTAGTCGCCGAGGTTCCCCAGTCTCCAGAGCAAGGCAAGTCATACCTTTCATTGATCATATTGTTCCTATTTTATTTAAATATCTCATTTCTCTCAAATACTGCATATGTTTTAGAATGTCATTTCATGGGATGATTATACCTACTGTACTCAACCATAGGATTGTTTACCTTATACCATTGATAACATGGATTCAATATCACTAGATGTTAGTTTAACCATTGATAACTTGGGTTCAATATGACTAGATGTTAGTTTAGAGCTTGCTTACCCATGCTTAGCTCAACTAGCTCACTTAAGGGGATCACATTAAACAAGTATTATATAGGAGACTAATTCTCACATGAGGTCAAGTTTGCGACTCTACTCGAATAATATTGATTTATGACAATGGTGGGTCATGAGCACATGGTTGTTTTTGGTTAGCGTGCTCATGACAATTAAGGACCAGTTCTCGGGAAACCCTGAAAGAATTACCGTGCATACCACAAGCCAGCATGGGTAATGGCTGGGTCTGTAGCGTAGCTATCTCTAGCCGACGTACCCTAGTGAGGGTGGGCGTGATGGAGTTGGGTCGGCCCCAGTCTTAAGGGTTGATCGGCTTCCGGATTCACCGCGGCACGAGAGGGGGCTGCCCATTACCCCGATGGGAGTGGGGGTGAAACCTTGGTGTGGTACGATTGGTTAGAGGGGGTTATGTGAAGGGTCCTGTCATAGTTCCTTTCCGGGGTATCGTGGTGGTACACCGGCACACGGTAATGTGTCGTGGAATTGTATCTTGTGGGTACAATTGTACACCTCTGATCAGAGTAAAACTATTCGAATAGCCGTGCCCACGGTTACGGGCGATCGACCACATTCACCTTGATTAGTCTCAATTATTCACATAAATGAACTGTTGGAACTTGATTAGTACAAATGGATGGATGGGCCTGTTGCTACATGGTTGTAACATTGGACAGTATTTATTTAATATTGCTTAATTATTACTATTTTTTTACTGCTTTCAACTATTACTATTATTTCTGCAATGCTGTTTATGCAAATTGAGCCTATTATCCTTCTCCTTGATATTTATCCTGCATCATACCTTCTCTTCCGGTATAACTTGTTGAGTACGGTGGTTGTACTCAGTCTTGCTTCTTTTTCCCCCTTCAGTGCCAGAGGTTGAGGTCGAGGTCTCCGAGGAAGTGTAGGCCTCTTCGCCGTCAAGGTTTAGCTGTGGTGTTGGTGTTTCGTTTCGCTCGAGTTTAGCTTGGCTAAAGTCAGTTTTTCTTCTTTTCTGCTACATTTGTGTAACTCTTTTATATTGTTTCTAAGACGAGGTTTCTGTATTATCAATAATGTCGATTTGTGTACATCGGTTGATGCCTGGATGAGGATTTAATGCACAAGTTAGCTGCAGAAGTTCTGGTATGAATTTCTGGGCATGACAATGCCCTTCCAAATGTTGCACCCGTCACCGTTATGCTCGTCAATGGTGGGTCCGCCACGCGAGTGCCATTCTCTACCATAACACGAGAGGGTATATGTCGGACATATACGGCGGAGCATTTGGTTTACTTAACAAGGCTATCAAAACAGTTTTGGGCCTTGGGGCATAGGTTGGTGCCGGGGCATGGAGATGCCACACCAACAACAAGAGTCACATAGAGATGTGATTACCAAGGAGTTGCTTACCGATGTTATTAATCTTCTAGTGTGATGCCAAAGCTCACTAGAAATTAATTAACATGTGGATCTTGACCCAATACGTAACCTAGAGGGAAGGTGTAAGATACGTAATGGGAGTCTTATGTTAAATTGTTTAACAATAGACATAGCATAAACATTGTGCTAAACTTTGCTTTTTCATCGTTGTAGAATAATGGCAGCTAATACTACACCCGTACCTTTAATTTGTGACCTATTCTCGAAAAGGAAAAATTAAATGGAATAAACTTTATGGATTGGTATCGCAACTTGAGAATTGTTCTCAAGCAAGAGCGCAAGGAGTACGTTCTTGAAGTACCCTATCCCGATGATTTGCCTAGTAATGCTACGCACGCACGGAGGGCTTATGAGAAGCACACTAATGATTCCCTAGACATAAGCTGCTCATGCTAGCTACAATGTCCTCTCGGCTTCAAAAGCAATATGAGAACAGCGATGCTCATACTATTATTCGGGATGCGTTGCATGTTTGAGAACCAAGCTCGGGCCGAGAGGTTCAACACCTCAAAGTCCTTGTTTGCGTGTAGGCTTGTTGAGGGGAATCCCGTCAGTCCGCATGTGATAAAAATGATTGGCTACATTGAGAGTCTGGAAAAACTAGGTTTTCCCCTTAGCCAAGAGTTGGCTACTGATGTGATTCTCTAGTCGCTCCCTCCGAGCTTCGAGCCATTCATATTGAATTATCACATGAACATATGGATAAGGCCTTGGTCGAATTGCATGGGATGCTAAAGACAGTGAGGAGAGTATCCAGAAAAATGGTCATCATGTGATGATGATGCAGAAGGCTAAGCGCAAACCACCTGTCAAGAAACTTTGCACCAAGAGGAAGTTAACTCCCGATGAGATCGCGAGTGCCTCCAATGCAAAGAAGGGCAAGAAGGGGTCGGCGGCATTAGATGCCGTTTGCTTCTATTGCAAGGAGACAGTCCTTGGAAGAGGAACGCAAGAAGTACATGGAGGATCTCAAAAAATAGCAAAGTGCGACTTCGCTTCAGTTATTAATGTTATAGACATTAATCTTGCTACTTCACCTACGACTCTTGGGTATTTGATACCGGATCGTAGCTCATATTTGCAAATCGTTGCGGGGAATGAGAAGAAGTAGAGGTGTAGAAGGGGCGAGGTGAACTGCGCGTCGGCAATGGAGCAAGCATTTCTACAGTTGCTGTCGGCATTGTTCCACTTCATCTACCTTCAGGATTAGTTTTGGAATTAAATAATTGTTATTGTGTTCAAACACTATGTCAAAACGTTATTTCTGCTTCATGTTTGCAAGCGGAAGGATATGATTTCAGATCAATGGACAATGGTTGTTCAGTTTATCTCGAGAGATATGTTCTATTTTCATACTCCATTGGTGAATGGATTAAATGTTTTGAATCTTGAAGCGTCTCCCATCTATAACATTAATACGAGAGGCAACTCCCAAATGATACAAAGCCCACGTTTATCCGGCATTGTCGCTTAGGCCATATAAATAAGAAATGCATGGAGAAGCTCCATAAGGATGGATTGCTTCACTCTTTTGATTTTAGATCATTTGAGACATGTGAATCTTGTTTACTTGGTAAGATGACAAAGGCACCTTTCACGGGACACGTGAGAGAGCAAATGACTTGTTGGCACTCGTACATGCGATGTATGTCGACCAATAAGCTCGGCGGCGAGGTGGTTATCGTACTTCATTACATTTACCGATGACTTTAGTAGATATGGTCATATCTACTTAATGAGGCATAAGTCCGAATCCTTTGAAAAGTTCAAAGAATTCCAGAATGAAGTACAGAATCATTTAGGAAAAACAATCAAGTTTCTATTATCGGATCGTGGAGGGTAATACTTGAGCCAAGAGTTTGGTAATCATATGAAAGATTGTGGAATTGTTCCACGTTGACTCCGCCGGAACTTCACAATGGAATGGGGTGTCCGAACGGAGAAATCGCACCTTGTTGGACATGGTGCAGTCCATGATGAGCCAAAGTGATCTTCCGTTATCCTTCTGGGGATATGCTCTTGAAACAGCTGCGCTCACACTAAATAGAGTTCCATCTAAGTCAGTTGAAAAGACACCATATGAGATATGGACAGGGCAACCCCCTAGTTTGTCTTTTCTCAAAATTTGGGGATGTGGGGCTTATGTCAAACGTTTACAGTCTGACAAGCTCACACCCAAATCTGACAAGTGCTTCTTTGTGGGATATCCTAAGGAAACTAAGGGATATTACTTTTATAATCGGGAACAAGGCAAAGTGTTTGTCGCCCAACACGGTGTCTTCTTGGAGAAAGAGTTTCTTTCAAGAAGGGTTAGTGGGAGCAGGGTGCATCTTGAAGAAGTTCAAGAAACACCGAGAAAATGTTTCAGCTACCACGAAACCACAACGGAGGAACAAGATGTTGTGCCACCTGTTGTAGATACACTAGCCCCACGGAGTCGAAAGATCACGTCGTGCGCTTGACGGTAAATAGGTGCGAACAACGTGATATATTGTTGTTGGACAACGATGAACCTAAGACCTATGAGGAAGCGATGGTGGGACCCGATTCCAACAAGTGGCTTGGAGCCATGAAATCCGAAATAGAATCCATGTACGACAATCAAGTTTGGAACTTGGTTGATCCACCTGATGGTGTCAAAACCATTGAGTGTAAATGGGTTTTTAAGAAAAAGGCCAACATGGATGGAAATGTTTCACATTTATAAGGCGCGATTGGTGGCGAAAGGTTTTAAACAGATTCAAGGTGTTGATTATGATGAAACCTTCTCGCCCGTCGCAATGCTTAAGTCTATTCGGATTATTCTAGCGATTGCTGCATATTTTGATTATGAGATATGGCAGATGGATGTCAAAACGGCTTTCCTAAATGGAAACCTAAGCGAGGATGTATACATGATACAACCGAGGGTTTTGTCGATCCACAATCGCCTGGAAAGATATGCAAGCTACGAAATCCATTTATGGATTGAAGCAAGCATCTCAAAGTTGGAATATTCGTTTTGATGAAGTAATCAAAGGGTTTGGTTTCATCAAAAATGAAGAGGAGGCCTGTGTTTACAAAAAGGTCGGTGGCGGCGCAATTGTATTTCTAATCTTATATGTGGATGACATATTACGATTGGAAATGATATCCCTATGCTAGAATCCGTTAAGTCTTCATTGAAAAATAGTTTTTCCATGAAGGACTTAGGGAGGCAAGCATACATATTGGGCATTTCGATCTATAGAGATAGATCTAAGAGGCTAATTGGATTAAGCCAAAGTACCTATATTGACAAAGTGTTGAAAAGGTTCAACATGCATGAATGCAAGAAAGGTTTCTTGCCCATGTCACATGGCATTAATCTTAGCGAGAATCGGTGTCCTCGGACACATGATGAGCGGAATAAGATGGGTATGGTTCCGTATGCTTCGGCTATTGGATCCATCATGTATGCCATGCTTTGTACACGTCCGGATGTCTCGTATGCTTTGAGTGCTACGAGCGGATACCGTCGATTCGAGTGAAGGTCACTGGATGCCATAAAGAATATCCTTGAGTACTAGAGAAGAACTAAGGATATGTTCCTAGTCTATGGAGGTGAAGAAGAGCTCATTGTAAGTGGTTACACCGATGCTAGCTTCCAAACAGACAAGGATGATTATAGATCGCAATCTAGGTTCGTGTTCTGCCTGAACGGAGGCGCAGTCAGCTGGAAGAGTTCCAAGCAGGATACTGTTGCTGATTCTACAATGGAGGCCGAGTACATTGCTGCTTCGGAAGCTGCAAAGGAGGCTGTTGGATCAAGAAATTTGTTTCGAGTGGGTGTGATGACCGGTGCAACTCGTCCAATGTCTCTCTATTGTGATAATAGTGGAGCCATTGCGCAAGCCAAGGAGCCGAGGTCACATCAGAAGTCCAAACACATACTTCGGCGATATCATCTCATCCGCGAGATAGTGGACAGAGGTGATGTCAAGATATGCAAAGTGCACACGGATCTCAACATAGCCGATCCGTTGACAAAACCTCTCCCTCAGCCGAAACATGAGGCGCACACAAGAGCAATGGGTATTAGATACTTACATGATTGACTCTAGTGCAAGTGGGAGATTGTTAGTGATATGCCCTAGAGGCAACATGGAGATGTTGGATATCATGGTCAATGTTTATGTATTTATGAATAAAGTGTTATTCAGTTTCATGAAATAGACATCTTGTATTGATCAATAAGTACGTGACTTATTTATGAGACTCTTTATGTATGAATCTATTTCTAAATGATCCTCGATCATATATCATATTATTGGAACAAATATGATTCTAAGATCGGCATGTTTATTGATTGATGATCATGTCTCATAGATCATGGTATGGAGATACCAAATCAATATACGTGGACATGTGTTAGAGAACACATTGTTGGATAGACCCACCATGAGACACTACGGGAATTAATGTGCCATTAGTTGGTCTCAGGTAGTGTTGGTACAAAGTCTTAGACCGGAGATCTTCATGGATTCCAACATGTGTAGTAGCCTACTTTGGGACTACCAAACGCTATTCCGTAAATGGGTAGTTATAAAAGTAGTCTTCGGGTTTGCTATGAAACATGTAGTGGGATGTGAATGATAAAGATGGAATTTGCCCCTCCTTTGGAGAGATATCTCTGGGCCCCTCGAGGTAATGGTTTATGGAAGTGCATGACCATGCCGAGTTGATTGAGGAGTCAATCAACAGACAAATAATCCAATACGGTTCGAGTGAATGGTTAAGCTATTGAAGGGATGGCACACAAATCTTGCCTATAGCTTAATTGGTATCGTGAGGCAAAGGGATTTGTGTACACATTACAGGTTCAGAGCCGATATTATATTCTTGTATACTATGGTGTCAATATGTGCTGCTAGGCGCCGCTGTTGACAATCGGCTGAGTTGGACTCGAGCTGACAATCGGCTGAGTTGGTCTATAGCCGAAACTGAGTATACCTGAACCAACAGGGTCGCACGCTTGAAGGGATTAGAACAGGCATTCGAGTTGGACTCGGATACGGCTATGGGCTTATGAAGTCCGACCGGCCAACTCTATGAGATTCGGATAGGATCCGATTCAAAATAGAGTCCTGATGGGCCTCTAGGCCCAACCGGCAACTCTATATAAAGGGGTGAGGGGTGGAGAGCTGCGGCATGCAATTGAACAGAAGTCGGTGAGATCAATCTCCACGAAAACCCTCCCCACCTTCGAGCGAAAACCCTAGCCTTGCATCTTGTGCTAGCACACGGGTGTTAGTCGTTCTGTCCCTGGACGTGTGGATACCGGTAGAGGCGCTGCTATGTTGCGGCGTTGTTCGTTGGCTACGAATCGGCTGCGGTCGGGCGCATCGGAGCGAGGCGCGCGAGCGCGGTTGGACGACTCGGTGAATCGTCTGTTCCCAGGAATCGGCTATCCGCTTGCGGGAATCGGCTGTCGGCAAATCGGCTGTCATCAGCCAGCACTGTTCCGGATCGGATAGCTCCTGATTGGCTAATCCGCTGCGCTCTACTCCAATCGGTAACGATCTATCGACCATTACTTGCAAGTGTTCCTGGTTTGCGTGGTAGAAAAGTTTTGTTTTTAGCTTGCGTAGCCTCCACGTAACCCTTCACTCGCAGCTTTGGGAATTTGTCAAAGTCAGGGGTCTGGCCCTTCACGATGTACTTGTTGTGTAATTCTTTCTTAAAGTTCCTGAACAGCTTGGCCATCTTATTAAGCGTCCATTCCTTCACCTTGGCCTATTCTGTCTCAGGGATGGTGAATGTTTCCAACATTGTAGACCATAACATCTCCTTCTCTGTGTCCAAAAGATAGCTTATCTCATCCCCTCCTGTCCTTGTTCGCCGCTAGTTCACTACGCTGATGGGCACATGATCCCTCACTACCCATCCATTGTGTGCAACATACTTTCTTGTGGCATCGGCAGGAACACATGGTTGACCATCTTGTGCCACTTTAGTTATTATATGCCGACCCTCAATTCTCTTGGTGACAATGTGTTGTCCGTGTGCCCTCTTCTCTCCAACGGCTAGGGTGCCCTCATTCCCCTCATGTTGCCCTCCTTGTTCCCCTCCTCGAGGAGGTACTAATGGGATCCTTGTTCCCCTCCTCAGCTACGAGTACTGGCTGCTCCCCTCTACCATCTCGTCGAAGAGGATCTGTTCGTCCGAGCGATCTATCATTTGATTGTTTTGCTTAGACGACTAGATAAAGTAATCCTGACAAGGAAAAAATTATTTAGTTAGTACATGTATGATGTAAAGTTTGGTATTTATGTGATGCATATGTACGTCGTTATGTGAGAGATAGTGACTCAGCATATTCTAAAAGTCGTTATATCATTCGGTCGTTATATCGTTCGGTCGTGCTATCCTTCGGTTGTAAAAGCAGTTCTATCGTTCAGTCGTTCTAAAATAAAAACTAATTGCTCGGTCGTTCTAAAAGTGAAACAATATAAACTTAAAAATAATTAGGGTTCACAAATCATATACAGTCCAATATATAACCAATATATACAGTCAATGTACAACCAATATATAACAATGTACGTGCCAATATATACAGTCAATGTACGACCAATTTAGGATTAATTATATTTGATATACAACTTTAGATTTTGTTTAAATAAATAAAACCAAATTTAGGATTAATTAGATTTGATATACATCTTTAGATTTTCTTTAAATAAATACAACCATATTTGTACACATGATAAAAATGAAGGTATTAAATTATATTTTGCTAGACAACTTCTTCACTTCTATTCCCATAGCTGTAAATATAATGTGCATGACTAAAAAACTATCATTAAACTTCAAATATTCACAATTCACATTCACAATTTAAAAATATCCATTCAAATATTCAGTCAATATTCGTATTCACATTCACAATTCAAAATATCACAAATATCAAAATCAATTCACAAATATATACCATACGACCAAATATTTACAAATATATACAGATCAATTCACAAATATCACAAATCAATTCACATATATATATACAAATTTCATCCACAAGAATTAGGGTTCATCGACACAATATAATATCTCACATGCATATATTTGAAAAACATAGTACATGCGGCGACGTGTGGCGGCGATGGCGACGAAGGGTGCGGCGGCGGCGTGCGGGATGGCGATGTCGAGAATGCAGCGACTAGGAGATTGATCTTACCTTAGGAAATGTGGCGATGATGAGATGACAACGCGAGACGACGACGGCCGTTGTTTAGGGCTCGGCGCAAGAGGAAGATGAAGAAACGACTAAGTGTTTTAATGGCGATGCTCTCTATGCTATATATAGATCCCCGGATCTTTGGTCCCGGTTGGTGTCAACAATCGTACCTCGTAGGTGAGCATCTTTAGACCCGGTTGCTTGCTTCAACCAGGACTAAAGATAGATTCGTGCTATTTCCAAATATTTTTTGTCCTAATTAGAGTTACCAACCGACACTAAACATTAAATAATCTATTAAACCAGGCCAAATTAATTTCATTAAATGTAGGTTTAAAACAATAATAAATGCGTTAAACTTTAGTAAAATCAACAATTTTAATGAGAAAACATTTAAAATAGTTTAATGCTGTTAAATTCTAATAATCATATATAATTAACATATGTCCTATTAAAAATATTTTAAATTCTAATAATCATATAGAACTAACATATGTCCTATTAAAAATATTTTAAATTATAATAATCATATAGAATTAACATATGTCCTATTGAAAATATTTTAAATTTCAATAATCATATATAATTAACATATGCCCTAGTAGAGTAGAGGTATCTTTACCTGTTCTTCATGCAATTCTGAACTTCTCCACAAAACAAATATGCAGCAAAAGACGCCATCTTTAATTTCATATCTAAGAGGAGCAGCTGTTCACACGCCAGATATTGTGTCTGAATAACATGACAGCCAACATACTACCAAACTGCTACTGTTACCATCAGTGGTGACTTGGCTAGAAAAGAGGTATATCCAACAAAAATTCCTACTTTTCTGCCTTGGGTCACACCTAAAACCTGACTATAAACAAGCGAGACACCAACCAGAGATATCCAAATGATTTCTAGTTCATGCTGGTGTTAACGCCAGAATTTGGTATGCCCTAGAGTCCCTATCGGCTTAAGGTTCAAATCGGTTCAAAGCTAGTATCGGCATAGAATTATGCATCAGCCGATAGGGGTCCTCATCGGCTAAATGTATATATCGGCTCAAAGCTAGTATCGGCTTGGATTTTTGCAAGCAGCCGATGAGGGTTTTCTCTTATCAACATCTCCAGCAGTCGGATTCTTGTTGGATTCGGTTTGGAAAGATCTTATCCAGAAGAGACTGAGTTCAGGAAGGATGCGGCTTGTATATATTAATTAGGAAGAGTTTGTTAGCTTTCTGTTTTATCTTTAGGAAAATATATTAATGTTTGACAAGGACTTGGTTTGTTTCCTTTTATCTCTAGAAAAGTTTGGATTGTAATCTGTTAGGATCTCTGTCAGCCTGCGGGTATAAATATGTAAGCCCGGGGTCCATGTAAATCAATCTCTCAATCAATACAAATCAGCGCATCGCCCCCTTTTCTTTTATCTGTTCTACTTTATCATCCGGTGGAACTTGGCACCTAACGCTGGGCTGCATCGGCTTCAATCTTCGGCGAAGGGGTAAGTCCATGGTCCTGCCAGCTCAGACAATCGTATTAGCTACATCGGCGTCGTCCAAGGCTGCATCAGTACATTCGACCTCTTGGATTGCTTCGAGTCGGTTAACATCTTTGCCTGATTATTTATCATATGCCTTTGTTGAATCTTGTCCTAGTATTTCAATTTGGCTTTATCGGATGTCTCTCATTTTAGGGTTTCTGCCGATACCGGTTAAATCACTATATTAGATTAGATTAGCTTAGGCATCCACCACCCTGAAAATCAGTCAAGGGGCTTGATTATCTAGATATTGTTTCTCTTTACATACTTAGTGTTGCATCAGTTTAGTTTGACCTACTAAGTCGTGATTAGAACCGTAACCCCTAACCTGCCTGTTGGCTGCCAATAAGGGTTTCATCGGGGTTTCAGCCGATGAGTTATCTAGACGTCTCATCGGCTATGCTATGAATACATGTAATCTTCATCTTAAGGTACATTTAGGCATAAGTGATTTATATTGTCTCGGTACGCTACGGATCTATCCCAGTCACTTGGTCTAAACATATTTTGAGACATAGATTACATGCTATTATATATATAGCCGATCGATTGAACCTAATTTCATGGACGTTGCATGGGCTTGCAAGGATTGTGTATGAATTGGTTTTTAGCCGATGACAACACAGTATTCATCAATTATTATGTAATCAGTAGGATTTAATGACATCGGACCTCCAGTCGATGAACGCTTTAACCATCGGTTCAGTATGTATTCTATCATATCATTATATGCCGATTGGTTTATTAGCTTATTACATTATCATCACCCAATTTGTCTTTATATCATTGTTTACACAAGTATCAAAATCTACATCGGACATATAGCCAATTATTCAAAACCCTAACTACATCGGTTGACATCAGCATCGGCTGGAATCACGTTATCGGCTTCTCAGCTGATCGGTTGTCAGCAGATTGGTTGTCTTGATTATCAGCCTATCGGCTGATATGCTTTATGTTCTGCTGTTTTGCATATCTTGTCAGTGGCAAGATCAAACTGACTGGCACGTCCAAGCTTCAATGATTTTAGGACCTGCATTGGTGCTAAGCAGATCTCCTAGGCCAGCGTGTGCTCTGACGCCAACACATCTTTTGGCACGCCAGCAGCGGTATGGATTTGGCGTCAACACATTTTTTGGCACGCCTGGTGGGACCGTGTTGTTGACAACAGATTGTTTTTACACGGCTCGTGGGAGATTGTTTTTACACGGCTCGTTTGACCCATAATTGCAATAAGATGTCTGGTGAAGAAGTCAAGGCCGGGGAAGAACAATCTCTCAAGCCGATGAATGAAGAAAGGGAACAATCTACCAAGCCGATGGACGACAAGACACTTCAAGACATGGTTGATAAAATCGTTCATCGTGCTGTGTTCGATCAATCTGGAGTTTTGACAATTACATTACATGGTTTGATCGAGGAGATGGTTCCCAGGATAATTGATGAGCGATCTCAATATCATCGGCAACAACAATGTTGGCTCGAGGGGCAAATTGTTCAGTATCAGCATGGAGGGCCACAACACAGTATCGGCTAGAGGAAACTCAAAGGTATCAGTCTCAAGAAGATTGGACTGATATAATTGTGAAAGTAATGGAGGAGCAGTTTGGAATTAAACCAAAAAAATCAAACTTTTGTGTATCGGCTGCCATATCCTGAGTGGTTTGATAGGGTTCCACTTCCAAGCCTATAAAAGGTTCCAGACTTCTTCACGTTTTCAAGGCAAGATGATGTATCTACTATGGAACATATCAGCCTTAGCTCAATGTGGGGAGGCATCGACTGAAGAAGCTTTGAAAGTTAGACTGTTTCCATTGTCTTTGACTAGATCGGTTTTCACATGGTTTTCATCATTGCCACCGAACTCTATCAGAGGTTGGGACGATCTTGAAAGGCAATTTCACCTATACTTCTTTGCTGGGGTTGATTAGTTGAAGCTTGGAGACTTACTATCAGTTAAATAGCAAGAAGGGGAATCGGCTAAGAAATATATTCAAAGGTTTCATAATGTCCGCAGCCGATGTTATAATTTGAATTTAAGTGATGAGCAGCTGGCAAAGCTCGCATTCCAAGGATTGTCAGTGCCTATCAGAGTTAAATTTTTCTTCGATGAGTTTGACAGCTTGGCTCATTTAATACAGAAGATATCAGCTTACGAGAGCCAATGTCAAGAAGAAGAGAAGAATCAGTTTTGGGGTGAACAGGGCAAAGATAATTTTTAAGCATGACTTCTCATACTCCAAAACTGAGGGGCATGTGTTAACCTAGAATTTGGTATGCCCAGAGTCCCTATCGGCTTAAGTTTCAAATCGGCTCAAATCTTGTATCGGCTTAGAATTTGCATTAGCTGATATGGGTCCTCATCGGCTAAATGTTTATACCGGCTCAAAGCTAGTATTGGCTTGGATTTCTGCAAGCAGCCGATGAGGTTTTATCTTATGAATATCTCTAGCAGTCGGATTCTTGTTGGATTCGGTTTGGAAATATCTTATCCAGAAGAGACCGAGTTCAGGAAGGATGCGGCTTGTATCTATTAATTAGGAAAAGTTTGTTAGCTTTCTGTTTTATCTTTAGGAAAGAGTATTAGTGTCCAATAAGGACTCGGTTTGTTTTCTTTTATCTTTAAGTTTGGATTGTAATATGTTAGGATATCTGTCAGCCTGTGGGTATAAATATGCAAGCCCAGGGTCCATGTAAATCAATCTTTCGATCAATACAATTCGGTGCATCACCCTTTTTTCTTTTATGTATTCTACTTTATCATCCAGCGGAACTTGACACCTGTCTCGGGCCTGCATCGGCTTCGATCTCCGGCGAAGGGGTAAATCCAAGGTCCTATCGGCTCAGGCAATCGTATTGGCTACATCGGCCTCGTCAAAAGCTGCATCCGTACATTCGACCTCTTGGATTCCTTCGATTTGGTTAACATCTTTGCCTGATTATTTATCATATGTCTATATTGAATCTAGTCCTAGTATTTCGATTTGGCTTTATCGGATGTCCCTCATTTTAGGTTTTCTGCCGATACCGGTTAAATCGATATATTAGATTAGATTAGCTTAGGTATCCACCACCCTGAAAATCAGTCAAGGGCTTGATTGTCTAGATATTGTGTCTCTTTTCATACTTTGTGCTGCATCAGTTCAGTTTGACCTACTAAGTCATGATTAGAACTGTAATCTCTAGCCTGCCTGTTGGCTGCCAATAAGGGTTTCATCAGCCGATATCTTTATGTTTTGTTGTTTTGCATATCTTGTCAGTGACAGGATCAAATTGACTGGCACACCTGCGCTTGTTGATGAGAAATTTCCCACGCACTGGCCTGAGAGGTCTGCTTAGCTCTAGTGCAGGTCAAAATTGAATCGCCTTTAGTGATTTGCAGTACGTGTCAGTTGGTTTGATCCCGTAACCAACAAGAAACAAAGAATAGATAATTAAATCATGATTAGATCCTACTCGATCGGCTATAGATATTCATAATACATAATTACTATTCCAAAGTATGTTTAGACTAAGTGATTAGGATAGATCGATAGTATACCGAGACAGTATAAATCACTTATATCTAAAAATGCATTAGAAAAATAATTATATATATTTATAACTTAGCTGATGTTGTATATCTAATGTGAATCAGCTAGTACTCCGATACATTTTTATAGTAAGATATTAATCTAAACTTAATATAATAAACAAGGATCAATCGACTGTTTAATATGACTTAACATATTGATACCATGCTTAGCAGATTTAACTAGAATAAGATCTTAATCTAAAAGGCAGCTTTAACACATCTAGCAGTAATAAAACATATAAGATGGCTAAACAAGGTAAGATCAGCTAAAACTCCGATACTATCTCTAACAGCAGTCATTGAGCCGAATAGATCTATATGATTCTAAGAGCGACTTAATAGATCCGACTGATGCAGCATTAAGTACAAAAAGAAGCATGAAATCTATATAGACTAAAGAAAACTTTTCGAGATGGTAGATACGCCATATAACCTAAATCAATCTCTAGATCTAGCTCTGTCGGCTGCTGTCTTCAGGCAAATGCTAGCCGATCATGAGGTAGATCTAGACATTGATCTAAATAATATGTCGTATATGATAAATTAAGCAATTCGTAGCATCAAGATCAGAGGGTCATGATGATGGAAACACTAACCCCGTAGCACAAACCACTTGTAACAAGAAATTACCTTGCTTGGAGATCGGAATCCGATGCAGCCCAAAGACGAGGCGAGAACTTGTCGAGATTGAAAGTAAAAACAAAAGTTGACGATGGGCCGATATTGTATTGAGTTGTGTGTTGTTAATTACATGGTCTCGGGTCATATTTATACCCGGATATACAATGAGTCCTTAATGGACACGATTCCTATTACAGATTACAAATATTCTAAATAATCGACATTATCTATAAAAAACTATACAAAATATCCTATTTTAAAGATACAATTGCCGTTGTAGGACGTTATCCGTAGATGACAATATCTTCAAAGCACTTGGAAATCGAATACAATGATTATCTTCATGCTTTCCTTCCGAGATTGGTCTCATCCACTTTTCCCAATCGGAATCAGTTATCGGCTATCCTATCCGACTCGAACTCAGCTCACTGGCTCCTTAGCCGATTCGGGCTCAGCCGACGCAGCTTCTGTTTTCGAGGTTCAAACGCTCCCTTGATTCCGCTTCAATCCTTGCTTCAAACTTGGGGATTTGCTTACCAAATTTGGTCATTAACAGCGCTTCAATGATTTTAGGACCTGCACTAGAGCTAAGCAGATCTCCCAGGCTAGCGTGTGCTCTAACGCCAACACATCTTTCGGCACGCCAGCGGCAGTACAGATTTGGCGTCAACAGCTGGTATCACCAACCGGGACTAAAGTGATCTTTACTTCTTCCTCCTCCAGCTCGTGCCATTGCTTCAAAGGTTTGCAGAAACAAGGGAGGTGCTGCCAAAATTTTTTGTGAAATTGTTTTGGTGATAATATACAAATCGGATGGATCTACAAGGTTAGCAACTTTATTCTCTTATGATCTATGCTTAGCATATTATATTTGTAGGTATATTTCTATACATTTTTTATCTCTAAATAGGTTCATGGAAAATGATGAGAGAAAATTTGTTTGGGAAAAATTATTTTACTTCTTAAAATCCACAACTCCATCCTCTACTCTATTAATGTATGCTTAGCATATTACATTTGTAGGTTTATTTACATACACCTTTATTTCTAAAAAGGTTTATGGATAATGATGACAAAAGAAACTTGTGGATAAAAATGTTATAAAATAGATGACAAAAGAAAAATATAAAAAATTTGATAGAAGATTAGAAAACTAAGGAATTTAAAATCATAAAATAGTTAGAAATAAGTACACTACGTCCATTAAAAATATGTTTAGAACTTTAAAAGAACTTTTAAAAATAATTCTAAATTTTAAATTTTATTAAGTACAACACACTACGTACGTTTGATTATTATATAATTATTGTCTGATTATTTATATATAAATATTATTTAAATTGTTTGACTTTTATGGATTTTTCTTACACTTTTTGTGCATTTCATGTAGATGGATCAGTAATGGATGTACATCGTGAACCGACGGTCGATAGAGTTTATTCAAGGCACGCATTATTTTTTGAGTGTGGCCAATGCCAAGAAGCATATGGGCTTTATACATTGTCCATACAAAAAGTGCAAAAACCAGAAGGAGTATTCTACATCAAGAATTATTCATACCCACTTGTTTCAGTCAGGATTCATGCCTCACTATTATTGCTGGACATCTCACGGAGAGGTAGGGGTTGCAATGGAAGAAGATGACAAAGAAGACGACAATATTCCAGACTATGGTCAATACATTAGGTTTGAAGAGAACACAACAGGCAAGGCGGACGGGATGTTGAAGAAAACGATGGCGCCGATGACCTTGGTCAGATGTTGCGTGACATACTGAAGGATTGTGAAGGTGAAAAGGAGGTACAGAAATTGAAGCGTATGTTGGTAGACCACAAAATGTCTTTGTACCCAGGTTGCAAACAGGGGCACAAAAAGATAGGTACCATGCTGGGTTACTTGAAATGGAGGGCCAAAAATGGTGTCAGTGACAAGACATTTGTCAAGTTATTAAATCTCGTGAAGAACTTTCTTTTGGAGGGAAACAAATTGTCAGAATCAATGTACGAAGCTAAGAAGTTAGTTTGTCCTCTAGGACTAGATGTACAGAAGATACACGCATGTCCTAACGGTTGTATCCTATATCGTGGTGAGGAGTACGAGAATCTAAAAGTATGTCCCATTTGTAAAGTACTTTGATATAAGATTAGACAAGATGATCCAAGCAAAGTTGACGGACAACCTTCGAAGAAAAGAGTTCCTAGTAAGGTGATGTGGTATTTTCTTATAATACCACGGCTCAAGCATCTGGTCAGAAACAAAGAGTATGTAAGAATGATGCGCTAGCAAGAAGAAGAACGCCAATAAGACGGGATGCTGAGACAACCTGCCAATGGGTCGTAGAGGCAAATCATCGACAGAACATTTAAAAACTTCGGAGAGGATACACGAAACATAAGGTTTGGTAACAAGCCTGATGAGGACATCAATACTACCGATACATCCACGCCTCCACACGTACAACTTCATGGCCCAATAACCAGCGCTCGTGCACATCAACTCAACCATCAGGTGAGTTCATTCTTAAATTTATGTTCCTCTTCTTTATACCCTGGAGGCGCGTGCACTTTTGTTTTACTCAGGAACGATGGAGAGGATCCAACGGGAAGAGGATTCGCGCGGGGTGGATTCGGACTGCAGCACAGTGCAAAGTTCTAACGGCCGCCACGACTTCATGCAAACTCCGATTTGGGCGTGCAAGTACTTGATGGAAAGGTTATCAAGTCTACTTTCAAATGGATCTAGCCCCATGTCAATATCTGTCCTGGAGCGGCCGCAATTGTCCTTTTTCTACCAAGTGTTTTCTGTCTTTGGTGCTGCGTCACCTCTTTTGGCCCAATGGGCCGTGTATCAAGTTGGGCCCATTAGGGGAGCGTCCTAGGGTTCAGCATGACTCCGGCACCCCTGTGGTCGTCTCTCCCCTCTACTTAATCCTTCAGCCGTCACCAAGAAGGGCGGGTTTTGTTGATTAGAGTTAGCCTTTTGCTACTTGCACATAGCGCGCGTGTCGGCTAGACCGTCCGTCTGTTTGTCTTCGGAACCCCACCATATCGTGTATTCAGATTGAATCTTTCATCTTAATATATAGCAATTTCAGTGCTTGTTTTACTTGTTCTTGCTTGTTCTTCGATTGCTTGCAGGACGAGTGCCCTAGTGGCTGGGTTGTCGCGTACCGCAAGATCGCGTCAACCATCGGAGATGGTGTATCGGTTGATAAGGTGCATCGTCCTTGGACGGTTGTAGTCGGGCCGTGAACGTCGCCTCCGTTCCCCAATCGAGTTATCCTCCACCTCTCATCGAAAGATCGGGACTAAACCCTAGCAGGATCGCATCAGTTGGTATCAGAGCGCGGTTGATCGGTGAGAGATTTTTTTTGCCCTTCGTTGTTTAATTTTGTTTCCTATAGTCCAGAAAAAGCCAAAAAAAGTAGATTAGATCAATCCTAAAAACCCTTTGAGCCTTTTTTTTACTAGGACTGCTTAGTTAGGGCTTGTTGAGTCTTCGATTGCATGGTTGTGTCAATGTGCTGGTCTTAGTGTTTAGGCGATTAGAGTTTCGAGTTCTTGCAACAACATACCGCCACCTTCACCATCGTCGCCATCACCTTTGTTTTAGCTGTCATCACCACCATCGCTGCCACCCCACCAATTACTTTCCTTCCATAGTCTGATCTGCTTCCGTATGTAATTTGTCTTGCCTTTGATCCAGCCATCGCAAGAAAGGAAATAGAACCCTGATTCGAGTTGCTTGCCTTAAAATAGTGGTATCTTTCTCATACGGGCTCGAAATTAGCCAAATAAGATATCTACGGACATCTACAGAAAAAGTTACATCCGTCTGTTCCCACTTCGCCGGGTTCGGCAATCTTAAAATCGCCAAATTCCGCTTGCAAAATTCTGTTTTCGTGGCGAGAAGGTTCGGAACCCCTTTCGGTAAAACTTTCAAAAATTCCACGTGCCTCATTTTTTGTCCGTTTGAGCTAAGAATTTTTGTGGTTGGTTCTAGTGTGCCCCTGGTTGTGAAAAAAAAAAAAAAATAAAAAAATAAAAAAGTCGCATCTCTCCTCGGCACTAGAGAGAACAAAAAAAAAAAAAAAAAAGAGAGCAAAAAAAAAAGAAAGAAAGGGGCCGACTCGTGAGAACCTTCCTTCCACCTAGTCCCCTTTGTCTCCACCTTCCTGTGATCGTGTCTATTTGGGTTTGTATCTTGTGGCGTCCTTTGTGGTTAGGCTCGCGTCTCTTTTCGTCTAGCCTAGGACCGGCACGGTACCGACCTTGAGCGTTTACTCAATTTGCTTTGACTAACGTGGTTGCTAGTACTTCCTTGTGCATTACTTTCAGCCCTCCTACAGCTCCACACATACGACTACGCTTGACAACAGGCCTTGTTGCTACGGCGCCGATATACCTCGTTCCACGGTTGCGAGACTTGTCGGTTGTTGTCACCCCTCCCGTGAGCATGGTAAGAACTGGTAAGAGCTTGTGAGATAAGCGGAGAGCGAGCGCCTTTCAGTAGCCACACCCCAATAGTTTTAGGGATTAATTCTTGTCAACTGTTTTCGTTGTTGTTTTGTTATATTAACCATGGCAGGCTCGGAGGAAGAAGAAGGTGCATCCCATTCTCCACGCACCAGACGCATTATACAACATTTTGCAAGGGAAGTGAAGCGGCACACAGAAGGACTTGATGCAGATCTGCAGGTGACGAATGACAAGATCGGGCAACTGGAGGCCACATAGATCGATTCCACAACCAGGCTCGTCGGGTTGGAGGCATCGGTTGCGCGTGACACCAGCCTTGCTACACTTGTGAGGCATTTAGATAACCTCAATGCTCGGGCCCATGATCAGTGTGATGAAGACAACGTTGATGGTGAGTACGGTGAGGACAACTTCGATGGTGACTATACCGCTGACACTGAACATGATGACCGCAACGCTCATGATCACCGTCGGCTACGTAACAATCGTAGAGGCATGGGAGATCACCGCCGACGAGAGGTACGCAATAATGAAGATGCTTTTTCTAAAGTCAAATTTAAGATACCTCCTTTTGATGGAAAATATGACCCTGATGCATACATTACATGGGAGATTGCTGTTGATCAAAAATTTGCATGCCATGACTTCCCTGAGACCTCTAGAGTTAGAGCTGCTACTAGTGAGTTCACTGCTTTTGCCTCTGTGTGGTGGATAGAACATCGCAAGAAAAATCCTAACAACATGCCACAGACTTGGGATGCTTTGAAACGGGTCATGCGGGCTAGATTTGTTCCTTCTTACTATGCACGTGATCTGTTAAATAAATTGCAACAATTGAGGCAGGGTGCAAAAAGTGTAGAGGACTATTATCAGGAATTACAAATGGGCATGCTGCTGTAATGGCTAGATTTTTGGGTGGTCTAAACCGTGAGATCTATGACATTGTGGACTACAAAGATTACACTAATATGACTCGATTGTTTCATCTTGCTTGCAAAGCTGAAAGGGAAGTGCAGGGACGACGTGCTAGTGCCAAGACTAATGTTTCTGCAGGAAAATCGACATCATGGCTGCCACGCACGCCTTCTACTCCTTCACCATCTTCCACACCCCGGCGGTCGGCACCTTCTCCATCTAGCGACAAGCCACGTGTCCCGGTTAGTGCACCGACTAAGACAGCCCAGAGCGCCCGCGAGTGCTTCTTCTGTTGCATCCACTGGAAGAACAAGATATGTCCAATGTCACCGTTGCAAGGGCTATGGGCATGTCCAGCGTGTTTTGGTAGTCAAAGATGATGGTGAGTATTCCTCGGCTAGTGATTTCGATGAAGATACCCATGCTTTGCTTGTGGTGACCATGCGAGATAAAGATGAGGGAACGAACAACATATTGGTGCGATCTTTGCGGAACGCTATGACAGCCTCATTGTGCGGCGTGTTCTCGGCACACAAAATGGAGAAGGCCGAGCAAAATCAGCGGCACACCTTGTTCCCAACAAAGTGCGTCATTAAAGAGCGTTCTTGCCGCTTGATCATCGATGGAGGAAGCTGCAACAACTTGGCTAGCAGCGAAATGGTGGAGAAGCTTGCACTCAGCACCAAACCACATCCCAACCCATATCACATTCAATGGCTAAACAACAGAGGTAAGGCAAAGGTAACCAAGCTGGTGCGCATTAATTTTGCAATTGGGACATATCGTGATGTTGTTGAGTGTGATGTTGTACCTATGCAAGCTTGTCATATTCTGTTAGGTAGGCCATGGCAATTTGATATGGATTCTATGCATCATGGTAGATCAAATCAATATTCTTTTATGTACCATGATAAGAAAATTGTGTTGCATCCCATGACCCCTGAAGCTGTTTTTGAGGATGATGTTGCTAGAGCTAAGAAAGAGAAGAATCGGGTCCATGCTATAAGTGAAAATCGGATTGTAGCCAAAGAACATGTGCAACATAACAAGAGAGAATATAAATCTGACAATAAAAATGTGATTCAATTGAAAGGTTCTTGCATGCTTGCTGTTAAATCTGATGTTGCCAATTTGGATACAAGCTGAAACCGTATGCTATGCTTTTGTATGCAAGGATGCTTTGTTTTCCTTTGAGGATATACTGTTTCTTTTCACACTGCGGTCACTAATCTTTTGCAGGAGTATGAGGATGTTTTTCCCTAGGATGTACCGCGGGCTGCCACCGGTGCGTGGAATTGAGCATCAAATCGATCGATTCCGGGGCTTCACTACCCAACCGCGCGCCATACGAACCAACCCTGATGAGACCAAGGAAATTCAGCGTCAAGTTTAGGAGTTGCTTGATAAAGGGTACGTACGAGAGTCTCTTAGTCCATGTCTTGTCAGGTGATTTTGGTGCCTAAGAAAGATGGATCTTGGCGTATGTGTGTTGATTGTAGAGCTATTAATAACGTTACCATTAGATACCGTCATCCAATTCCTAGGTTAGACGATATGCTTGATGAATTGAGTGGCTCTTGTCTTCTCTAAAGTTGATTTGCGTAGTGGATACCACCAGATTCGTATGAAGTTGGGAGATGAGTGGAAAACAGCTTTCAAAACTAAGTTTGGATTATATGAGTGGTTAGTGATGCCTTTTGGTTTAACTAATGCACCTAGCACTTTCATGAGGTTGATGAATGAGGTTTTGCGTGCTTTCATTGGCAAATTTGTGGTGGTATACTTTGATGATATTCTGATTTATAGCAAATCTTTAGAGGAACACCTTGATCATTTACGTGCTGTTTTTAATGCTTTGCGCGATGCACGTTTGTTTGGTAACCTTGCGAAGTGCAGTTTTTGCACCGATCGCGTATCGTTTCTTGGCTATGTTGTTACTCCGCAGGGAATTGAGGTAGAGGCAATTCAGAGTTGGCCGCCTCCTAAAACGGTCACACAGGTTCGAAGCTTTTTAGGACTTGCAGGATTCTATCGGCGCTTCGTGCGGGATTTCAGCACCATTGCCGCACCGCTGAATGAGCTTACAAAGAAGAGAGCGCCTTTCACGTGGGGCACCGCACAAGTGAACGCCTTCAACATGTTAGAAGATAAGTTGACACATGCACCTCTCCTCCAACTTCCAAATTTTAATAAGACTTTTGAACTCGAATATGATGCTAGTGGGATTGGATTGGGTGGTGTTTTGCTACAAGAGGGAAAACCCGTTGCATATTTCAGTGAAAAATTGAGTGGGCCTGTTCTGAATTATTCTACTTATGATAAAGAATTGTATGCTCTTGTGAGAACTCTGGAAACATGGCAACATTATTTATGCCCCAAGGAATTTGTCGTACATTCTGATCATGAATCTTTAAAACATATTCGTAGTCAAGGCAAACTGAATCGTAGGCATGCTAAATGGGTTGAATTTGTTGAATCTTTTCCTTATGTCATTAAACACAAGAAGGGAAAGGAGAATATCATTGTTGATGCTTTGTCTAGGAGATATACTTTGTTGACACAACTTGACTACAAAATCTTTGGCCTCGAAACAATCAAAGCCCAATATGTGAATGATGATGATTTTAAAGACGTGTTGTCGCACTGTAAGGATGGAAGGACATGGAACAGATTTGTCTTCAATGATGGGTTTATTTTTAGATCTAACAAGCTATGCATTCCAGCTAGCTCTGTTCGTTTGTTGTTGTTGCAGGAAGCGCATGGCGGTGGGTTGATGGGGCACTTTGGTGCCAAGAAGACGGAGGACATCCTTGCTAGCCATTTCTTTTGGCCGAGGATGAGAAGAGACGTGGAGCGATTTGTGGCTCGCTGCACAACATGTCAAAAGGCTAAGTCACGTTTAAACCCCCATGGTTTATATATGCCTCTACCTGTTCCTAGTGTTCCTTGGGAAGATATTTCAATGGATTTTGTATTGGGCTTGCCTAGGACCAAGAGGGGGCGAGATAGCATTTTTGTGGTTGTGGATAGGTTTTCTAAAATGGCACATTTCATACAATGTCATAAACCGATGATGCTACTCATATTTTGACTTGTTCTTTCGGGAGGTTGTTCGCTTGCATGGTGTGCCAAACACCATTGTTTCAGACCGTGACACTAAATTTCTCAGCCATTTTGGAGAACTTTGTGGGCTAAATTGGGGACTAAGCTTTTGTTTTCTACTACTTGTCATCCCCAAACTGATGGGCAAACTGAAGTTGTGAATAGGACTTTGTCTACTATGTTAAGGGCTGTTTTAAAGACAAATATTAAGATGTGGGAAGAATGTTTGCCTCATATTGAATTTGCATACAATCGTTCGTTGCATTCCACTACAAAGATGTGCCCTTTTGAGATTGTTTATGGATTTTTGCCTCGTGCTCCTATTGATTTAATGCCTTTGCCATCTTCTGAAAAACTGAATTTTGATGCTAAACAACGTCTTGTGTTGATGTTAAAACTCCATGAAACAACTAAAGAAAACATAGAGCGCATGAATGCTAACTATAAGCTTGCTTTGGTGACAAAGGTAGACGTCAATTGAATTTTGGACCTGGTGATTTGGTTTGGTTACATTTGCGAAAGGAACGGTTTCTGATTTGCGAAAGTCTAAGTTGATGCCTAGAGCTGATGGACCTTTTAAAGTGCTTGAAAAATTAATGAAAATGCATACAAACTTGATCTCCCTGCAGATTTTGGGGTTAGTCCCACTTTTAACGTTGCAGATTTAAAGCCATATTTGGGAGACGAAGATGAGCTTGAGTCGGGGACGACTCCAATGCAAGAAGGGGAGGATGATGAGGACATCAATACTACCGATACATCCACGCCTCCACACGTACAACTTCATGGCCCAATAACCCGCTCGTGCACGTCAACTCAACCATCGGTGAGTTCATTCTTAAGTTTATGTTCCTCTTCTTTATACCCTGGAGGCGCGCGCACTTTTGTTTTACTCAGAACGATGGAGAGGATCCAACGGGAAGAGGATTCGCGCGGGGTGGATTCGGACTGCAGCACAGTGCCAAGTTCTAACGGCCGCCACGACTTCATGCAAACTCCGATTTGGGCGTGCAAGTACTTGATGGAAAGGTTATCAAGTCTACTTTCAAATGGATCCAGCCCCATGTCAATATCTGTCCTGGAGCGGCCGCAATTGTCCTTTTTCTACCGAGTGTTTTCTGTCTTTGGTGCCGCGTCACCTCTTTTGGCCCAATGGGCCGTGTATCAAGTTGGGCCCATTAGGGGAGCGTCCTAGGGTTTAGCACGACTCCGGCACCCCTGTGGTCGTCTCTCCCCTCTACTTAATCCTTCAGCCGCCACCAAGAAGGGCGGGTTTTGTTGATTAGAGTTAGCCTTTTGCTACTTGCACACAGCGCGCGTGTCGGCTAGACCATCCGTCTGTTTGTCTTCGAAACCCCACCATATCGTGTATTCAGATTGAATCTTTCGTCTTAATATATAGCAATTTCAGTGCTTGTTTTACTTGTTCTTGCTTGTTCTTCGATTGCTTGCAGGACGAGTGCCCTAGTGGCTGGGTTGTCGCGCACCGCAAGATCGCGTCAACCATCGGAGACGTTGTATCGGTTGATAAGGCGCATCGTCCTTGGACGGTTGTAGTCGGGCCGTGAGCGTCGCCTCCGTTCCCCAATCGAGTTATCCTCCACCTCTCATCGAAAGATCGGGACTAAACCCTAGCAGGATCGCATCAGTTGGTATCAGAGCGCGGTTGATCGGTGAGAGATTTTTTTTGCCCTTCGTTGTTTAATTTTTTTCCTATAGTCCAGAAAAAGCCAAAAAAAGTAGATTAGATCAATCCTAAAGACCCTTTGAGCCTTTTTTTACTAAGACTGCTTAGTTAGGGCTTGTTGAGTCTTCGATTGCATGGTTGTGTCAATGTGCTGGTCTTAGTGTTTAGGCGATTAGAGTTTCGAGTTCTTGCCACAACATACCGCCACCTTCACCATCGCCGCCATCACCTTTGTTTTAGCCGTCATCACCACCATCGCTGCCACCCCACCAATTAGTTTCCTTCCATAGTCTGACCTGTTTCCGTATGTAATATGTCTTGCCTTTGATCCAGCCATCGCAAGAAAGGAAATAGAACCCTGATTCGAGTTGCTTGCCTTAAAACAGTGGTATCTTTCTCATACGGGCTCGAAATTAGGCAAATAAGATATCTACGGACATCTACAGAAAAAGTTACATCCATCTGTTCCCCGCTTTGCGGGTTCAGCAATCTTAAAATCGCCAAATTCTGCTTGCAAAATTCTGTTTTCGTGGCGAGAAGCTTCGAAACCCCTTTCGGTAAAACTTTCAAAAATTCCACGTGTCTCATTTTTTGTCCGTTTGAGCTAAGAATTTTTGTGGTTGGTTCTAGTGTGCCCCTGGTTGTAAAAAAATATCAAAAAAATAAAAAAAATAAAAAAGTCGCATCTCGCTCCTCAGCACTAGAGAGAGAACAACAAAAAAAAGAAAAAAAAGAGCAAAAAAAAAAAGAAAGAAAGGGGCCGACTCGTGAGAACCTTCCTTCCACCTAGTCTCCTTTATCTCCACCTTCCGTGATCGTGTCTGTTTGGGTTTGTATCTTGTGGCGTCCTTTGTGGTTAGGCTCGCGTCTCTTTTCGTCTAGCCTAGGACCAGCACGGTACCGACCTTGAGCATTTACTCAATTTGCTTTGACTAACGTGGTTGCTAGTACTTCCTTGTGCATTACTTTCAGCCCTCCTACAGCTCCACACATACGACTACAGCTTGACAACAGGCCTTGTTGCTACGGCGCCGATACACCTCGTTCCACGGTTGCAGACTTGTCGGTTGTCGTCACCCCTCCTGTGAGCATGGTAAGAACTGGTAAGAGCTTGTGAGATAAGCTGAGAGTGAGCGCCTTTCAGTAGCCACACCCCAATAGTTTTAGGGATTAATTCTTGTCAACTGTTTTCGTTGTTGTTTTTTTATATTAACCATGGCAGGCTCGGAGGAAGAAGAAGGTGAATCCCATTCTCCACGCACCAGACGCATTATACAACATTTTGCAAGGGAAGTGAAGCGGCACACAGAAGGACTTGATGCGAAAGGAACGGTTTCCTGATTTGCGAAAGTCTAAGTTGATGCCTAGAGCTGATGGACCTTTTAAAGTGCTTGAAAAAATTAATGAAAATGCATACAAGCTTGATCTCCCTGCAGATTTTGGGGTTAGTCCCACTTTTAACGTTGCAGATTTAAAGCCATATTTGGGAGACGAAGATGAGCTTGAGTCGAGGACGACTCCAATGCAAGAAGGGGAGGATGATGAGGACATCAATACTACCGATACATCCACGCCTCCACACGTACAACTTCATGGCCCAATAACCCGCTCGTGCACGTCAACTCAACCATCAGGTGAGTTCATTCTTAAGTTTATGTTCCTCTTCTTTATACCCCGGAGGCGCGTGCACTTTTGTTTTACTCGGGAACGATGGAGAGGATCCAACGGGAAGAGGATTCGCGTGGGGTGGATTCGGACTGCAGCACAGTGCCAAGTTCTAACGGCCGCCACGACTTCATGCAAACTCCGATTTGGGCGTGCAAGTACTTGATGGAAAGGTTATCAAGTCTACTTTCAAATGGATCCAGCCCCATGTCAATATCTGTCCTGGAGCGGCCGCAATTATTCTTTTTCTACCGAGTGTTTTCTGTCTTTGGTGCTGCGTCACCTCTTTTGGCCCAATGGGCCGTGTATCAAGTTGGGTCCATTAGGGGAGCGTCCTAGGGTTTAGCACGACTCCGGCACCCCTGTGGTCGTCTCTCCCCTCTACTTAATCCTTCAGCCGCCACCAAGAAGGGTTGGTTTTGTTGATTAGAGTTAGCCTTTTGCTACTTGCACACAGCGCGCGTGTCGGCTAGACCGTCCATCTGTTTGTCTTCGGAACCCCACCATATCGTGTATTCAGATTGAATCTTTCATATTAATATATAGCAATTTCAGTGCTTGTTTTACTTGTTCTTGCTTGTTCTTCGATTGCTTGCAGGACGAGTGCCCTAGTGGCTGGGTTGTCGCGCACCGCAAGATTGCGTCAACCATCGGAGACGGTGTATCGGTTGCTAAGGCGCATCGTCCTTGGACGGTTGTAGTCGGGCCGTGAACGTCGCCTCCGTTCCCCAATCGAGTTATCCTCCACCTCTCATCGAAAGATCGGGACTAAACCCTAGCGGGATCACATCAAAGCCATATCACTTGGCTTGTTACGATGTGTATCTAAAATATCCCCACTTGGCTATGTTGCATGAAGCTAAAGTACATTATGAAATCGATTATTATTCAATGTTCAAAGCAACCTGATAACGACATAGATGTGTATCTAAGACCATTGATCAAAGATCTAAAACTGCTGTTGAAGAAAGAATGTGTTCCCATGTGAAATTAAGACAAACAGGAGCATTTTAACCTACGAGCGTTGCTGTTCGTTACCATCAATGATTGACCTATACTTGACAACCTATGCAAATAATCAAACAAGAGATACAAGGCTAACTAGAAGAGCAAATTCTCACAGTTCTGTATGTGAGCTGTGCCTCAATAGGTACTCTTGAACCCCTCATAGATGACAAGATCAGAGTTAGTTAATGATTTGCGAAATCTTTCAATCCGTACACATTGATTCATGGCATCGAGCTAAGTATTCAAGTATATTATATCGACTTTGCATATGTATTTATATTAATATGTAATTACGATGTAATAATTATGCTACACCAGAATTAATCGTTCAGACTTCATAGTTGCAACTAATTTATATTGCTATTGTCTTGACCCTGTGCATCAATCACAATAAAAGAAAAAACAAGGTGCACTCTGAGCAATCTGAAGCTGACACACATTTATAAGTTATGAGTTATGACTCTCGTTCTATCTAGACCTACCGTCTATATCTATATATAAATTGACCGCCAGATGAGAACAGCAAGAAAATGTTTTGGCATGCAATTAACTGGATCAAGCCGACCAAGGCTACTTTCTTCTTCCATTAGTTCCTCTGTTGGCTCCGCTCGATCCATCGTAATCTGCATCCACTCACTGGGAACGAGAGACACCAGGAAGAGCGTAGGCAGCCTACATGGAGTGTTATGTGGTTATACTCTGTAACTACGGCCATGATTGAATCGTACATCCAGATGACCAACGACAGAACCGGAAGGCGGGGTCCTTGACACGACAATAGCAATCACAGCTCCATGCATGGACAATTTATATTGAACGTCCACTCTTATGCGTACAATTAGAGATGCAGAGATGCAGGTGGGCCGGGCTGGGTCAGGTCGAACCAAGGAGAGAAAAAAAGAGGCAGGAGAGAGACCCGCGTGCGCTGTCACCCTAAATTAAACGTGTTCCTGACGGTAGTCCTTTAACTCAAGAGCGGGCTTCCATGGATGGCTGCGGCGGCTTTGATAGATGGATGCGCCACGCGGGTGTCTGGATGGTTTTAAATTGGACCGAAGTTTATTCTCAAACCTCGTTCATCTTTTTTTCTTTTTTTAATGAAATGATATGTATATGTCATCCGTGTTTTAAAAAAATTGGGTCGAAGTCATGTGGGCAGATAATTTTCAAATTCACCAGAATTTTGACCCGTCTCGCCGGGATTTTGACAAAAATGCAATCCTTGAGCGAACATTTCCAAACCATGCATGGTCTCACTCTAGCCTACACTACAACGGTCATCCTCATCTCAAACAAGCGAAAACCTTCATTTATGTCGGATATGACATCCATCACGGCGCAAAGGTCACTGATGTGAGTAGTTATCTCTGTGGAGTAAAAGCCCGTCACCGATTTACATTATCTTTATCAGGTCTAAACTTAGACCCGTCATCGATATGTTTGACCTACAAGACTAGTCAAATAACGGCCCGACACTGAAAATACAATCTAAAACGGGCCACAATTAAAGCCCGTTGCACATAACTAATGACTCAATCGGGCTTTAAATTATATCCGTCACAGATGATAGCAACTCAATCGGTCTTTAATATAAGCCCATCACAGATGAATGTCATCTCCATCGGGCTTCAGTTAAAGCCCATCACCGATGAGCTTTTTCCAGAAAAAATATATTATTTTTTGGCTAGCATCTGGCCTTTGCTAGCCATATATGTGAAATTCACATTCACATACATCCCCTTTACATACATTCACATATATCTGAAATTCATATACATCTCACATTCACACATCTATCCACAAACACATCCATTATTCACATATTTCTCATGAACACATTTGACAAAATTGTAATTTACAAATGATTATCAAAATTGTTCTTTGTGGTCGATCGACTCTAATGCTTATTCTTTATCATCGATCGACTGTCTAAAGTGTCACTAGGGCCGCTAGCCTCAAGGAAAGCCATTAGCTCATTTGGAGCCCTCGAAACGTGATATACACCGGCCGGTGAAATGACATGTCAGAAGATGAATCCGCAAAGTTGTTCAGCGAGAGCTAAGCAAACATGTGGCAATAACTCACTTGTCGGGAGATCTAGTTTTTGCAAATGAAAGGATTGAATATGTGAAAACATAATATGTCTTTAGAAACATGTATTTACGTCTTAACAAATATGACAAACCTCAAAATCTAAAATGTGCCAGTTGTGGTCCTTCAGGTAAAACCACATAAATAAATTTCATCACGTAGAAACCACATATGCTCGTGCCTGGTTCCTAGCGTTGGCACCAATGATGGCAGCAAACCCAGAATGTATCGGCACATGGAGCGTGTCGACAACACTTCTTATTATACTTCACAAGTGCCTTATTTAGGATGTCAATGAAGGATTGGAAAGCTTCTTGCGGTTTTCTCAATTCGTCCATCATGAGAATCTTGGATTCATTTAAATGGATGGCAAGAAGGATCCAGTGATGGCTGAATACAAAAGGAGAGATCAGTTAATACCTTCAAGCACAAATGGTATGTACAACAACAAATGTCACACTTACTCAAAGTTGGAGGGCAAAAGGATCATATTCATGTTCTTAAGCTTGACAAAGGAGTTGTAGAGGTAGTCCAGCACCCATTTTGGGGACCTTGGGCTATCATCAATATGATTGGAATTGATAACCCCTGGATCGAGGAATCCTACTTTGTTATAGGTTGTCTACATCCAAGCGTCCCCATTCTGCATAAGGAAACAAGTTAGACACTCTGTGAGGATATCAACTTAGAAATAATAACGAGGGGTCGAGCATGTTTATAGTGCCCATAGCTGAAATAGCGATACATCTAGGCCCCTCAGATTGTATAGCTGAAATAGTTGCTCAAATGGGACCTAGATTATACCATCCTCGTGATGGAAGTCTTCGTCCCTATAAAAGAAAGGGAATGTCCCTTTACCCTCCTTTGTCATCTGTAGGTACCACTCTTCTACCCTTCTCATCTGAGTGCAATTTCCAACTACGTTGCGATATTCAGGGTGATCAAAGGAGCACCGAACTTGAACTTAGCTGGCTGAAGGGCCTTTGCAATATTGTGCACATCAGTATTACTCTTCACCCCTAAATTTTCTAGGAGTGGTTGCTCATACTTCTATGCCATGTCTTTCACGAACTCTTCCCTGGAAAATTGTCGCAATTTTCTTTTCTTGATCGTGCGTCGGTAGTCCGAAATTGGTTTCTTCGATGCTGGTGGCCTTGCCATGCGAATGAAGTGGTCTTGTACTTCAATTGACACGTACACAGATGGCTTCGACGCCGCTTTATTGCCCTTCTCCAGAGATGAGCAAGCAGGCCATTCAGTGCTAGACCCGCCAAAGTCGGTGTCATACTACAGCTCGATCAAGTCATCTTGTAGATCACCTAAGGGAGATGGAGGGGTTAGATCACCTAAGGGAGATGGAAGGGCTGACATCAGAGTTAATTTGATGTCAATGAGCTCCTTCGGCCATTGGATAAAGCTTCCTCATGCAACTCCTAGGGTTAGGACTTCGTCGTTCAGTGGATGTTGCAGTGGCATATGGACCCATTCATCCTTCATTGTGTCAACTCGCACTTTTGCATATCTGGCCATAAGTTGCGACCCCTCCATTCATACTCTTGTATCGGCGTTTGGCTTAAATGCTAGTCTCTCGGCCACCGAAACCGTGAAAGAGGGCATCACCTTAACTCTTAGTACGCAGTTAGTTGGTCCTTGCGATATATGGTCGACGGCGGCTAGGACCGGTGTTGGATTTTCCACTGGATCAGTTGATGCACAACTGCTCCCCCTTTGCATTGCACTTTCTCGTTGCAGACCGACGGTGCACGCGATGGTCTGCTGCTCGGCTAGGATCTCCTCCCGGATCCGTTCCGTAGCATAGTCTAGCTGCTCTTTAATTTCTGAGCTCAGTTTGGCTCTAACCTGCTCCCGGATCCTCTCAACCAGGCGTGCATCTCTTTCCGCCTTCTTCGTAACGGTCCGCTTCTTATACTATCCGACATATTTTGGAAGTCCATATTTTCAGGCGACATTAGAGCCAATGCCCATTGTCCATCCACGGTGTTCGTCGGTGCCCAACGCTTGCGTGAGGATGTCATCCTCGCGTCTATCGGTGCAGGCCTCTTGGGAGAATTGTCTCAAGCCAACCGACTCTTTCTGCATTACAATTGAGATCGATATAAATCGAGTGTGCGATATGTGTAAATAAACTAAACATAATAAGATGGGACACTTACAGTATTTTCATAAACTTGTTGATCCTGCGGATTTGGCAGAGTGAATGTCCCATCGCTGTTCTTCATGGCCCTTGCCCTTGTCCAGCTTCTTGCACGTGGATGCGGGATATCGGCAAATGGAGGCGGCGTGTTCGATGCCTCATCCGCCTCATTCTCTTTTTGCCATTGTTCATTTTTTCCCGCATATCCTCCACCGCCAAGCCAGTGCGGGTGCACATAACGAGCCTGGAATGCCCTATAAGCATCGCTTCTGGCTCGAGATTCGAAAGTCGATTTCTTTTCGTAGAACTCCTTCCACACAACTGGCGTGATGAAGGGATATTTCTCAAATACCTCCGGGGTGTTGATCTTCAGGACGTAGTTGGTGACCAGCTTGGACTTGAAGCTCTTCCAAGCATGTCCCATCGTCAGGAAAGCTGTCCGCTTTAGCCTGTCCTCGTCAGCTGCAGGATATTCGAATCTCTCCTTGAAATTCAGCCAAGTAGTTTCCTTCTCCATGTCTGACACCTCCTTGATATGATCATGCAAAATACTAAAGGTCTATCTCCCTATTATTCTGCAGATCGTCTTGAACTTCGTGGGCACATTGGGGGGAGCGGACGGCACTCCTAGGAGGTCCACCTCTGTCATAGTGTAATGTTCCTTTGAGATTTTATTAGGGCTTCTAAGGGTCCATGTCCTTGTGGACCCACTAGTTGTCACCGACATTGATTCGCCATGCTGAGCGATCCTCCAAATATCTTACAAAATCACAAAATAAAGAAATTAACAGCAGGCATCATTAACAGCGTAATTTGTGCACGTACTTAACACTAAATAATATAACATAGAAAAATATAGAACCGACAAATACTCGATCCAATTGTGCACATCCACAGCGGTGACATTTTTCAGAAGTCTCTTCCAGGATTGAGAGAATCAGTTGTGTTTATGAATGCTATTCCTGACCAAAAGGAAATCATCATGGCGATGGAGAACACAGTGGCAATAGGGACTCTTCATGCAGAGTCCACACTCCGCATCAAGAGTCCCCATTGGCATTGTGTTCTCCATCGCCATGATGACTTCCTTTTGATGGGGAAGAGGATTCAGAATCACAACTGATTCTCTCAATCCTTCAAGAGACTTCTGAGAAATGTTAACATTATGAATGTGCAGAATTCGATCGAGTGTTTGCCGGATTGCATCTACATATTCCTCTGTTACATTATTTGGTGTTAAGGACATGCAGAAATCGCCTAAGTCTAAATTTTTTCCTTCTTCTTCTCTTTAGGTTTTTTTCTCTATGTTTTTCTATATTGACATGTCATTACCGTTTAGTGTTTCACCGAGAAAGAGAGAAAGAGAGGACGATGCACCGAGAGGGAGAAATAGAGGACAATGAGGTGAGGGAGATAATGTGGAGAGGAGAAGTGGATGAGAGGAGAGGTGGAATGGCGAGGGATATAAAAGTCTATTCACATTAAAATTAATTAACATTCAAAATTCACATTCCATATATACATATATGCATAAGAAAAATCTAAAGTCCATTCACATTCAAGATTAATTAACATTCAAAATTAATTTTCAAACATAGAGGTCTCATAGTCCATATATATATATATATATATTCAAAATTCAATATATCAAAATTCACAGTTTCAATCCATAATCATATTCAAAATTCGTAGTCACACAATCTATACATTAAGAGACAGAGGTATCACAGTCCATATATATACAAAACTCAATATTCAAATATATGTATCACAGTCAATATAATTCAAAATTCAATATACTTTGAGCAGTCTGGGGAGAGGGGGTGTCGGTGGGGGCGTCGGCCGGGGGGGGAGGGGGTGGGGGAGCAACGGCGTCGGGCGGCGACGGAGGGTGACGGCAGGGAGCAACAACATCGGTGGGTCGTTGGCGGGGCGGCGAGGGGGAGCAACGGCATCGGGGCGGCGACGGAGGGCAACGACAGGGAGCAACAACGTCGGTGGGGCGTTGGCAGGGAGAAACGGCGTCGGGGGGCGAGCAACGGGGATAGGAGAGAGGAGAGAGAGAGGGAGAGAGAGAGGGACGGTGGCCGGGGAGAGGAACAGCCCACACAAATCAAGGGAGAGGAACGGGACTAACCTAGCGACGACGCTCGGTGGTGGCGGCGAGGGAGGAGCCTGTTAGTGATATGCCCTAGAGGCAACATGGAGATGTTGGATATCACGTCAATGTTTATGTATAAATGAATAAAGTGTTATTCAGTTCCATGAAATAGACATCTTGTATTTGATCAATAAGTACGTGACTTATTTATGAGACTCTTTATGTATGAATCTATTTCTAAACGATCCCGATCATATGTCATATTGTTGGAACAAATATGATTCTAAGATCGGCATGTTTATTGATTGATGATCATGTCTCATAGATCATGGGTATGGAGATACCAAATCAATAAACATGAAAACATGTGTTGGAGAACACATTGTTGGATAGACCCACCATGAGACACTACAGGAATTATTGTGCCATTAGTTGGTCTCAGGTAGTGTTGGTACAAAGTCCTTAGACCTGAGATCACCATGGATTCCAACATGTGTAGTAGCCTACTTTGGGACTACCAAACGCTATTCCGTAACTGGGTAGTTATAAAGGTAGTTTTCGGGTTTGCTATGAAACATGGAGTGGGATGTGAGTGATCAAGATGGAATTTGCCCCTCCTTTGGAGAGATATCTCTGGGCCCCTCGAGGTAATAGATTATGAAAATGCATGGCCATGCTATGTTGATTGAGGAGTCAATCAACAGACAGATAATCCAATACGGTTCGAGTGAATGGTTAAGCTATTGAAGGGATGGCACAAATCTTGCCTATAGCTTCACTGGTATCGTGAGGCAAAGGGATTTGTGTACACATTACAGGTTCAAAGCCGATATTATATTCTTGTATACTATGGTGTCAATATGTGCTGCTAGGCGCCATTATTGACAGGTCGGCTGAGTTGGACTCGAGCCGACGATTGGCTAAGTTAGACTATAGCCGAAACCGAGTATACCTGAACCTACAGGGTCGCACGCTTAAGGGGATAGAATAGATATTCGAGTTGGACTCGGATACGGCTCGATCGGACAGGGATCCGATCGGGTAGAGTCCTATGGGCTTACGACGTATGGGCGGCCAACTCTATGAGATATGGATGAGATCCGATTCAAAATAGAGTCCTAATCGGCCACTAGTCCCAGTCGGCCAACTCTATATAAAAGGAGGGAGGGTGGAGAGCTGCGACATGTCAATTGCATCGCGTGCAACAAAAGTCGCCGAAATCAATCTCCACGGAAACCCTCCCCAGTTTCGAGCCAAACCCTAGCCTTGCATCGCGTGCTAGCACACGGGTGTACGGCGTTCGTCCCCTGGACGTGTGGATACGGTAGAGGCGCTACGCTTGCGCGCCGTTGATCGGCTTCGGGATCGGCCTGCACCTGAGCGATCGGCTGTGGTGGAATCGGCTGCGGTCGGGCGCATCGGAGTGAGGCGTGAGAACGCGGCCGGACGACTCGAATCGGTTGATTGGTGAATCGGCTGTCTCTGGGAATCGGCTACACCTTCCGGATCAGATTGCCACGATTGGCTATTCCATTGCACTCTACTCCAATCGGTAACGATCTATCGGTCCTTACTTGCAAGTGTTCCGGAGCTGAAATCACGTCGGGCTTTTACTTTCTTATGTTCTTGTATGCTTCAAGAATAATCCACAGGAGTAGATGCTTTCTTGAGTTTGATCATGTTTCCCATACCCACTTTCATCCATAACTACAAGCATGATGGGAGAAGAGGCTTCTACCCTGATCCGTGCCTGCTCGGGAGTCATTGCACTTGAAGCCCCATGACCTTCTCATCCTCCAGCTTCTTTTCCTTTTCTCGCAGCCATCTTTGTCGCCCTTGTGATAGTATCCTTCTTCCATGTTACGCCAAATGCTAAAGATATCTCCGTCGAAGATGGTGTAAAACTCGTATGCATTAACAGGTAAAAAAATATGTAAACTTTCAAAGCTTTCTACCGCATGGTTGCTTGATTACATGATGTTCCATTGCTCCTCGGTACAAAGACTTGTACTACCTTGCAAGAAACTACTCTGAACAAAAGTATAGAAATGGCGAGTGAAAAATTATCCTCTCCCAGCGGGTAATAAAGATTCCATCGACCGCGACTCGCTCAAGTGTGGCATTTGCTTCCTGCCATTTAAAGCTCGAGTTTACAGGTAATCCTAGACATTGTACCCCATCATTTTGAATAAGGCGAGACCGAGGTCGGTGAAGAAGGCATCGGGGCCCCTTCACGGACCGGCGGCGGGATGCGGTGCGATTCTTGGCAGGCGAGGCGACCAAGATGACCTACTCCATTGACCACGACTCGCTAGAGTGTGGAATTTTCTTCATGCCTTTTGAAGCATCGTACTAACACACACGTCCACCACTCGTCACCACCACCTCGATAACGAACGGCTGCATGCATGCATTGCAAAAGACATGACTGGACTGACTTATGATTTTGGAACAATAGGTGGTCCCCCTAGCTTTGAGGGGAAACTATTCAAAGCTTGAAAACTCAAATCATGCCTCCGTGACTCTAAGCATTGTCGACATTAGATGGACTTTCAAATACTGTATTTGAAAGTCCATCTAACCTCGACAATGCTTAGAGCCAGAGAGGCATGATTTGAGTTTGCAAGCTTTGAAGAGTTTCCCCTCAAAGCCAGGGGGACCACCTCTTGTTCCAAAATCATAAGTCGGCCGATCATGTCTTTTGTAATGCATGCATGCAGCCGTCCGTTATCGAGGTGGTGGTGACGAGAGTGGACGCGTGCGTTAGTATGATCGATGTCTAGGAGTACCATGTAAACTCAAGCTTCAAAAGGCATGAAGAAAATTCCACACTCTAGCGAGTCGCGGTCAATGGAGTAGGTCATCTTGGTCGTCTCGTCGGAAACTGCACCGCATCCCGTTACTGGTCCGTGAAGGGGCCCCTATGCCTTCTTCGCCTACCTCGGTCTCGCCTTATTCAAAATGACGTCGTGTAATGTCTAGGATTACCATGTAAACTCGAGCTTCAAACGGCAGGAAGTAAATGCTACACTCGAGAGAGTCGCGGTCGATGGAATCTTTATTATCAGCTAAGAGAGGATGAGCCATTTTTCACTCGCCATTTCTATACTAGTATTCAAATCAGCTTCTTGCAAGGGACTACAAGTCTTTGTACCGAGTAACAATGGAATATCATGTATTCAAGAAAATATGCGGTATAAACCTTTGAAAGTTAACGTATTTTTTTACCTGTCAATGCAGACGAGCTTTACACCATCTTCGACGGACATGTCCTGAGTATTTGGGGTAACATGGAAGAAGGAGACTATCACAAGGACGACAAAGATGGCGGCAAGAATGTGGACAGAACCTGAAGGGTGAGACGGCGATGGGGCTACAAGGGCACTGACCTACTATTTTTCAAATTTTATTGGGAAAAAACAAAAATTCGCCCCCCTCAACCTCCCATCTGTGGGATAACCAGTACAATGAGTGAAGGGGATATTTATAGACTAAGAAACCCATCAAGTTGATGAGGACATCAATACTACCGATACATCCACGCCTCCACACGTACAACTTCATGGCTCAATAACCCGCGCTCGTGCACGTCAACGCAACCATCAGATGAGTTCATTCTTAAGTTTATGTTCCTCTTCTTTATACCCTGGAGGCGCGTGCACTTTTGTTTTACTCAGGAACGATGGAGAGGATCCAACGGGAAGAGGATTCGCGCGGGGTGGATTCGGACTGCAGCACAGTGCCAAGTTCTAACGGCCGCCACGACTTCATGCAAACTCCGATCTGGGCGTGCAAGTACTTGATGGAAAGGTTATCAAGTCTACTTTCAAATGGATCTAGCCCCATGTCAATATCTGTCCTGGAGCGGCCGCAATTGTTCTTTTTCTACCGAGTGTTTTCTGTCTTTGGTGCTGCGTCACCTCTTTTGGCCCAATGGGCCGTGTATCAAGTTGGGCCCATTAGGGCGTGTCCTAGGGTTTAGCACGACTCCGGCACCCCTGTGGTCGTCTCTCCCCTCTACTTAATCCTTCAGCCGCCACCAAGAAGGGCGGGTTTTGTTGATTAGAGTTAGCCTTTTGCTACTTGCACACAGCGCGCGTGTCGGCTAGACCGTCCGTCTGTTTGTCTTCGGAACTCCACCATATCGTGTATTTAGATTGAATCTTTCATCTTAATATATAGCAATTTCAGTGCTTGTTTTACTTGTTTTTGCTTGTTCTTCGATTGCTTGCAGGACGAGTGCCCTAGTGGCCGGGTTGTCGCGCACCGCAAGATCGCGTCAACCATCGGAGACGGTGTATCGGTTGCTAAGGCGCATCGTCCTTGGACGGTTGTAGTCGGGCCGTGAACGTCGCCTCTATTTCCCAATCGAGTTATCCTCCACCTCTCATTGAAAGATCGGGACTAAACCCTAGCGGGATCGCATCAGTTGGTATCAGAGCGCGGTTGATCGGTGAGAGATTTTTTTTTGCCCTTCGTTGTTTAATTTTGTTTCCTATAGTCCAGAAAAAGCCAAAAAAATAGTAGATTAGCTCCATCCTAAAAACCCTTTGAGCCTTTTTTTACTAGGACTGCTTAGTTAGGGCTTGTTGAGTCTTCGATTGCATGGTTGTGTCAATGTGCTGGTCTTAGTGTTTAGGCGATTAGAGTTTCGAGTTCTTGCCACCACATACCGCCACCTTCACCATCGCCGCCATCACCTTTGTTTTAGCCGTCATCACCACCATCGCTGTCACCCACCAATTACTTTCCTTCCATAGTTTGATCTGTTTCCGTCATGTAATCTGTCTTGCCTTTGATCCACCATCGCAAGAAAGGAAATAGAACCCGATTCGAGTTGCCCGCCTTAAAACAGTGATATCTTTCTCATACGGGCTCGAAATTAGGCAAATAAGATATCTACGGACATCTACAGAAAAAGTTACATCCGTCTGTTCCCCGCTTTGTAGGGTTCGGCAATCTTAAAATCGCCAAATTCCGCTTGCAAAATTCTGTTTTCGTGGCGAGGAGCTTCGGAACCCCTTTCGGTAAAACTTTGAAAAATTCCACGTGCCTCATCTTTTGTCCGTTTGAGCTAAGAATTTTTGTGGTTGGTTCTAGTGTGCCCCTGGTTGTGAAAAAATATCAAAAAAAAAAAAAAAGTCGCATCTCTCTCCTCGGCACTAGAGAGAGAACAAAAAAAAAAGAAAAAAAAAAAAAAAGAGAGCAAAAAAAAGAAAGAAAAGGGCCGACTTGTGAGAACCTTTCCTTTGTCTCTTTTGTCTCCTTTCCCTTAGTCCCCTTTGTCTCCACCTTCCTGTGATCGTGTCTATTTGGGTTTGTATCTTGTGGCGTCCTTTGTGGTTAGGCTCGCGTCTCTATTTCGTCTAGCCTAGGACCAGCACGGTACCGACCTTAAGCGTTTACTCAATTTGCTTTGACTAACGTGGTTGCTAGTACTTCCTTGTGCATTACTTTCAGCCCTCCTATAGCTCCACACATACGACTACAGCTTGACAACAGGCCTTGTTGCTACGGCGCCGATACACCTCGTTCCACGGTTGCAGACTTGTCGGTTGTCGTCACCCCTCCTGTGAGCATGGTAAGAACTGGTAAGAACTTGTGAGATAAGCTGAGAGCGAGCGCCTTTCAGTAGCCACACCCCAATAGTTGTAGGGATTAATTCTTGTCAACTGTTTTTGTTTTTGTTTTGTTATATTAACCATGGCAGGCTCGGAGGAAGAAGAAGGTGCATCCCATTCTCCACGCACCAGACGCATCATACAACATTTTGCAAGGGAAGTGAAGCGGCACACGAAGGACTTGATGCAGATCTGCAGGTGACGAATGACAAGATCGGGCAATTGGAGGCCACACAAATCGATGCCACAACCAGGCTCGCCGGGTTGGAGGCATCGTCGCGCGTATTGACACCAGCCTTGCTACACTTGTGAGGCATTTTGATAACCTCCATGCTCGGGGCCATGATCGGCGTGATGAAGACGACGTTGATGGTGAGTACGGTGAGGACAACTTCGATGGTGACTATACCGCCGACACGAACATGATGACCACAACGCTCGTGATCGTCGTCGGCTACGTAACAACCGTAGAGGCATGGGAGAACACCGCCGACGAGAGGTACGCAATGAAGATGCTTTTTCTAAAGTCAAATTTAAGATACCTCCTTTTGATGGAAAATATGATCCCGATGCATACATTACATGGGAGATTGCTTGTTGATCAAAAATTTGCATGCCATGAATTCCCGAGAACTCTAGAGTTAGAGCTGCTACTAGTGAGTTCATTGCTTTCGCCTCGTGTGGTGGATAGAACATGGCAAGAAAAATCCTAACAACATGCCACAGACTTGGGATGCTTTGAAACGGGTCATGTGGGCTAGATTTGTTCCTTCTTACTATGCACGTGATTTGTTAAATAAATTGCAACAATTGAGGCACGGTGCTAAAAGTGTAGAGGAATATTATCGGGAATTACAAATGGGCATGCTTCGCTGTAATTTAGACGAGTCGAGGATGCTGCTATGGCTAGATTTTTGGGTGGTCTAAACCGTGAGATCTATGACATTGTGGACTACAAAGATTACACTAATATGACTCGATTGTTTCATCTTGCTTGCAAAGCTGAAAGGGAAGTGCGGGGACGACGTGCTAGTGCCAAGACTAATGTTTACGCGGGAAAATCGACATCATGGCTGCCACGCACGCCTTCTACTCCTTCACCATCTTCCACACCCCGGCGGTCGGCACCTTCTCCATCCAGCGACAAGCCACGTGTCCCACTGTTAGTGCACCGACTAAGACAGCCCAGCAGCCCGCCGCGAGTGCTTCTTACGTTGCATCCACTTGGAAGAACAAGAGATGTCCAATGTCACCGTTGCAAGGGCTATGGGCATGTCCAGCGTGGATCGCCCCAAAGCGTGTTTTGGTAGTAAAAGATGATGGTGAGTATTCCTCGGCTAGTGATTTCGATGAAGATACACTTGCTTTGCTTGCGGTGACCATGCGGATAAAGAGGAGGGAACAGAAGAACATATTGGTGCGATCTTTGCGGAACGCTATGACAGCCTCATTGTGCGGCGTGTGCTCAGCACACAAATGGAGAAGGCCGAGCAAAATCAGCGGCACACCTTGTTCCAAACAAAGTGCATCATTAAAGAGCGTTCTTGCCGCTTGATCATCGATGGAGGAAGCTGCAACAACTTGGCTAGCAGCGAAATGGTGGAGAAGCTTGCACTCAGCACCAAACCACATCCCCACCCATATCACATTCAATGGCTAAACAACGGTGGTAAGGCAAAGGTAACCAAGTGGTGCGTATTAATTTTGCAATTGGGGCATATCGTGATGTTGTTGAGTGTGATGTTGTACCTATGCAAGCTTGTCATATTCTCGTTAGGTAGGCCATGGCAATTTGATATGGATTCTATGCATCATGGTAGATCAAATCAATATTCTTTTATGTACCATGATAAGAAAATTGTGTTGCATCCCATGACCCCGAAGCTGTTTTTGAGGATGATGTTGCTAGAGCTAAGAAAGAGAAGAATCGGGTCCATGCTATAAGTGAAAATCAGATTGTAGCCAAAGAACATGTGCAACATAACAAGAGAGAATCTAAATCGACAATAAAAATGTGATTCAATTGAAAGGTTCTTGCATGCTTGCTATTAAATCGATGTTGCCAATTTGGATACAACTGAAACGTATGCTATGCTTTTGTATGCAAGGATGCTTTGTTTTCCTTTGAGGATATACTGTTTCTTTTTCACTGCGGTCACTAATCTTTTGCAGGAGTATGAGGATGTTTTTCCCTAGGATGTACCGCCGGGCTGCCCCGGTGCGTGGAATTGAGCATCAAATCGATCGATTCCGGGGCTTCACTACCCAACCGCGCGCCATACGAACCAACCCCGACGAGACCAAGGAAATTCAGCGTCAAGTTTAGGAGTTGCTTGATAAAGGGTACGTACGAGAGTCTCTTAGTCCATGTGTTGTGCCGGTGATTTTGGTGCCTAAGAAAGATGGATCTTGGCGTATGTGTGTTGATTGTAGAGCTATTAATAACATTACCATTAGATATCGTCATCCAATTCCTAGGTTAGACGATATGCTTGATGAATTGAGTGGCTCTACTGTCTTCTCTAAAGTTGATTTGCGTAGTGGATACCACCAGATTCGTATGAAGTTGGGAGATGAGTGGAAAACAGCTTTCAAAACTAAGTTTGGATTATATGAGTGGTTAGTGATGCCTTTTGGTTTAACTAATGCACCTAGCACTTTCATGAGGTTGATGAATGAGGTTTTGCGTGCTTTCATTGGCAAATTTGTGGTGGTATACTTTGATGATATTCTGATTTATAGCAAATCTTTAGAGGAACACCTTGATCATTTACGTGCTGTTTTTAATGCTTCGCGCGATGCACGTTTGTTTGGTAACCTTGCGAAGTGCAGTTTTTGCACCGATCGTGTATCGTTTCTTGGCTATGTTGTTACTCCGTAGGGAATTGAGGTAGAGGCAATTCAGAGTTGGCCGCCTCCTAAAACGGTCACACAGGTTCGAAGCTTTTTAGGACATGCAGGATTCTATCGGCGCTTCGTGCGGGATTTCAGCACCATTGCCGCACCGCTGAATGAGCTTACATATTTCAGTGAAAAAATGAGTGGGCCTGTTCTGAATTATTCTACTTATGATAAAGAATTGTATGCTCTTGTGAGAACTCTGGAAACATGGCAACATTATTTATGGCCCAAGGAATTTGTCATACATTCTGATCATGAATCTTTAAAACATATTCGTAGTCAAGGCAAACTGAATCGTAGGCATGCTAAATGGGTTGAATTTATTGAATCTTTTCCTTATGTCATTAAACACAAGAAGGGAAAGGACAATATCATTGCTGATGCTTTGTCTAGGAGATATACTTTGATGACACAACTTGACTACAAAATCTTTGGCCTGGAAACAATCAAAGCCCAATATGTGAATGATGATGATTTTAAAGACGTGTTGTTGCACTGTAAGGATGGAAGGACATGGAACAGATTTGTCTTCAATGATGGGTTTATTTTTAGATCTAACAAGCTATGCATTCCAGCTAGCTCTGTTCGTTTGTTGTTGCTGCAGGAAGCGCATGGCGGTGGGTTGATGGGGCATTTTTGTGCCAGGAAGACGGAGGACATCCTTGCTAGCCATTTCTTTTGGCCGAGGATGAGAAGAGACGTGGAGCGATTTGTGGCTCGCTGCACAACATGTCAAAAGGCTAACTCACGATTAAACCCCCATGGTTTATATATGCCTCTACCTGTTCCTAGTGTTCCTTGGGAAGATATTTCAATGGATTTTCTACTCATATTCAAAACTGATGATGCTACTCATATTGCTGACTTGTTCTTTCGGGAGGTTGTTCGCTTGCATGGTGTGCCAAACACCATTGTTTCAGACCGTGACACTAAATTTCTCAGCCATTTTGGAGAACTTTGTGGGCTAAATTGGGGACTAAGCTTTTGTTTTCTACTACTTGTCATCCCCAAACTGATGGGCAAACTGAAGTTGTGAATAGGACTTTGTCTAATATGTTAAGGGCTGTTTTAAAGACAAATATTAAGATGTGGGAAGAATGTTTGCCTCATATTGAATTTGCATACAATCGTTCATTGCATTCCACTACAAAGATGTGCCCTTTTGAGATTGTTTATGGATTTTTGCCTCGTGCTCCTATTGATTTAATGTCTTTGCCATCTTCTGAAAAACTGAATTTTGATGCTAAACAACGTGCTGAGTTGATGTTAAAACTCCATGAAACAACTAAAGAAAACATAGAGCGCATGAATGCTAACTATAAGCTTGCTGGTGATAAAGGTAGACGTCAATTGAATTTTGAACCTGGTGATTTGGTTTGGTTACATTTGCGAAAGGAACGGTTTCCTGATTTGCGAAAGTCTAAGTTGATGCCTAGAGCTGATGGACCTTTTAAAGTGCTTGAAAAAATTAATGAAAATGCATACAAGCTTGATCTCCCTGTAGATTTTGGGGTTAGTCCCACTTTTAACGTTGCAGATTTAAAGCCATATTTGGGAGACGAAGATGAGCTTGAGTCGAGGACGACTCTAATGCAAGAAGGGGAGGATGATGAGGACATCAATACTACCGATACATCCACGCCTCCACATGTACAACTTCATGGCTCAATAACCCGCGCTCGTGCACGTCAACTCAACCATCAGGTGAGTTCATTCTTAAGTTTATGTTTCTCTTCTTTATACCCTGGAGGCGCGTGCACTTTTGTTTTACTCAGGAACGATGGAGAGGATCCAACGGGAAGAGGATTCGCGCGGGGTGGATTCGGACTGCAGCACAGTGCCAAGTTCTAACGGCCACCACGACTTCATGCAAACTCCGATTTGGGCGTGCAAGTACTTGATGGAAAGGTTATCAAGTCTACTTTCAAATGGATCCAGCCCCATGTCAATATCTGTCTTGGAGCGGCCGCAATTGTTCTTTTTCTATCGAGTGTTTTCTGTCTTTGGTGCTGCGTCACCTCTTTTGGCCCAATGGGCCGTGTATCAAGTTGGGCCCATTAGGGGCGCGTCCTAGGGTTTAGCACGACTCCGGCACCCCTGTGGTCATCTCTCCCCTCTACTTAATCCTTCAGCCGCCACCAAGAAGGGCGGGTTTTGTTGATTAGAGTTAGCCTTTTGCTACTTGCACACAGCGCGCGTGTCGGCTAGACCGTCCGTCTGTTTGTCTTCGGAACTCCACCATATCGTGTATTCAGATTGAATCTTTCATCTTAATATATAGCAATTTCAGTGCTTGTTTTACTTGTTCTTGCTTGTTCTTCGATTGCTTGCAGGACGAGTGCCCTAGTGGCCGGGTTGTCGCGCACCGCAAGATCGCATCAACCATCGGAGACGGTGTATCGGTTGCTAAGGCGCATCGTCCTTGGACGGTTGTAGTCGGGCCGTGAACGTCGCCTCTATTTCCCAATCGAGTTATCCTCCACCTCTCATCGAAAGATCGGGACTAAACCCTAGCGGGATCGCATCACAAGTTATCTTTGTCGGGCCACCGTTCAAGCCCGTCAGCGATGTACTCATCGGTGATGGGCCATAATGTCAGGCTGTAAGTGTTATCTCAATTGGGCTATAATTTTGGGCCCATCACCGATGGTACACATCGGCGACGGGCATTTATGCGTGCCCAACAAAGATAACATTGGTTATCTCTGTCGGGCATTTTTGTGCCCAGCACCGATAATTGTAATCCGTTACGGCTATAGTTTTATGAAAATCTAACACGTTTGAGATGACTTCGTTGTGACGGTCCGCAAACTCAGGCATGTGATGGCCCGTCACAAAGGAGAGGTTCTGTACTAGTGCTATGATATTAGATCGATCTTTAGTTTTGGTCTAAACAAACTAACGTGGATTTGTAAGTCTGTTTTTTCTTCGATATAGTAATGTAGTAAAATAAGCACCTGCGCATCGATCATTGTTTTCTTATCTATTCTAGCTACTCCCCGTATATATGTAGGATCTTAAAGGGCTTTTTTATCTCAAAAGTTAGCCAATGAGATGAGGGGCTTCCCCACTTATGTATTAGCTACATTGTCCTTTCACAACCAATGTCATACTATTTGATAAGGACATCCCCGTCGTGTCCATATCAAGTCCAACTTCATCTACCAATAATGCACGAGCCCAAGTCCATGAAAAACCGAACACGCGTAGTCGTGCAAGGCAACTTTAACAACAAGTGAATTCCATCCTTACTATCCATGATATATCTACTCATGATAATTATTTACTACCTAAATCTTATGTTTTAACCTTGCTTAGCTTCACACATGATGTCTCATACCAAAATTCTAGGGTTGAAAATTTTTTGTCAAAAACCACATGACAGTGAAGTTTTTCAATTTTGAGAAGCAAAATTTTTCATTTCCAATTAGGTGAAGTATTTTAGCCTATTGCATATTGCGAATAAATTACAACCTTTTCATTCCAAACATAGAACATAAATGCCATCAAACATAAGTGCATGCATATGCATAAAACATGTTTTGGCTTGAGTCATTATCTAGAATCTTAGTTATTATTTATGAGACCTATTATGAATTGAAAATCGAAAAGCCAAATACCATTAAGGCCTAGTGCTCACTAGAGGAAGTTACCATAGGGACCATACACCTTAAAATATATCGACATTACTAATAATAAGCCTCACTAAACTAAATGGATCATAAAGGAAATGTGTGGAGATGAATAAATAAAATGTCTCATAAAGGAAATATTCCACCTTACTTACCTTCTAATCATCCTCCCAACCCAAAACCTAAGTGAATAAATTGTGTATATATATATGTATATAAGTAGAGATATATGCTATAGTTACTGAAATCAAACATACTAACATAACCTTTTTGTTAGGAGAAGTCCAAATATAATCTCTTATGACAATTTAGATGCATTTATCAAAATGGGAACACCTATACATCAAAAGACATCAAAAGGATACCCTAATTTTCTAGAACAATCCATGCAGGATAAAATCGTGAAAAAATTCATGAAGGTGCCAAAGGTTATGAGAAACACAAATATATTTTTTTACGATTTAATAGCTGGGATTTAATCCCCAAACAAATTATACAAAAACCAGTCAAATAATGGGATAATTAATATCCTTATCGGCTAAAATGATATCTTGTCTAAAAGTTAATATAAATTCACATAAGTGTACATGGAAAATAATTTATTCAAGTACTAGGTTAATTTTCATGGATAAATATAATTGTTCTAGAATTTTTCTCCTCTGTTTAGGCCTTCTAAAAATTTAAACTAGTTTCAAAATAGGTCATCTTTGTTTAATTTTTGGGAGCACTCCACAAATGATTTTTGTGTGCAACTAAAGAAAATGAAAACTAGGAATACTCATCTAAAATTTTCAACAATTTATCATGTCCACAAATTAAATTATGAAGTTATAAAGATTGGGGAGAGAAAATAATCCGAAATTCATAAAAAAAAACCAAGTGAACCCATATTTCTATCCAGACCTCTCCTATTTGCCTAGCCCAACACGCCCTGGACCCACTGTCAGCCACACAAGCTAGCTCCACTTGAATGCAAAATGACTCGACCGCTTAACAAGGCAAGACAGAGAACGAGAGAGAGATATCAGGGCCGGCCGTGCTTGACGCATGGGAGGGCGGTGTGCATGAGCTGTGCGCCGCATATATCTTCATCCGCCGCTTCTCCAACCTCGGCTCCTCCTCGCCTCCTCCTCCGCTCTACTGAGAGAGTGAGAAGTGAGAACCGAGACGGTAGAGAGTCTAGAGACCCATGAATCCATTCGGAGTTAGATTGGTTTTCTTCTGTTGGTGATGAAATCCATCTCGTTTCTGTCTCCCTCACCTCCACAGACGGTCAGGGCACGGCGGTGCACCGAGCCACACACGCAGGCTTGTGGATAGGACCGACAGGGGCACGAGGCGACGGAGCTCGGGCTCAGACGTAAATGGTGCATGTGGTTTTTGTTGTGCTTCTCTTCTTGCTGCTCGTCGGGCATTGCCTAGGCGGCAAGGTTGGCATCTGCTATGGCCGCAACACCGATGACCTGCCGGTGCCGGAAAGGTGGTGCATCTCATCCAGATGAGTGATCTACGACACCAACATCGACGTCATCAGGGCCTTCGCCAACACCGGCGTCGAAGTCATGGTTGGCGTCCTCAACTCTGATTTTCACTAGCCAAGGTAAGTAGAGGAATGAAATCGCGAGAACATGCTCTTCATTTTCTCTTTTGGCCGTGACCCCATCCGAGGTACCGTTCGCCGTCGGCAAGGGCAAACACTGTCACTAGCCATAGCTCAGCTCGCTAGGGACCACACTATTAAAATTCGATTAAACCCAAGGATCAATTAAGCATTCCTCCCAATAGAGCAGTCCGTGGACTATGGGTTGGTTTCAAGAGAGTCTAGCGTTCTTATTGAAAAATCTCCAGATTGAAATGTGATTAAGATGATTTTCTATTAAACTAAGGATGCTAAATTATAAATTCCATAGTAAATTCATTATAACTCATTTTGGGGTGGGACAAATTCCTGTGAACACATAAAAAGATGAACTTTATTTTAGAGGTATAAAACTTGGCACTCACTCTACAAATTTTGTCTCTAAAAATTTTCTAAGTTAAATCACACATAGAGCTACCATAAACTTCTAAAATACATAGAAAATTTAATTTCACTTATTTTTGGACAAACTAAAACTCTGTGGATGCACCACCTTACACCCTCTATTTAGGAAAATATAAAAACACAGGGTTACCTTGTACCAAATCCTTTTAAGAATTATTGACATTAAAATGAATCCTTTTAAGAATTATTGACATTAAAATGATGAACTATAGGTAGACTGAAGTTTAGGAAGTTATATAAAATTTATTTTAATCCCTTTTTAGTAAAATCAAGTTCTGTAGATTCACCAAAACCCATATTTTCAAATTATAAATTACAAACATATGTCTACTGTATAAAAATATCACTTAAATATTTATATAAGGAATAAACAACTTAGAGTACACTACAACTTATAAAATTTGTAGAAAAATTCCTTATTAATCCTTTTAAAGTGAACTAAGTCTCTATGAAACCAGCAAGTGATGAATTTCAATTAGGTAAAATTAGGTAAAATAAAATATAGCAACTCATACACTAAATATATAGGAAAAAACCTTAAATAGATAACATAGGTGCTAATCACAATAATAAATTAAGCACCATATGTATGCATGTATAGATAAGTAATATATATTGTATCCTAGCTCTAAGTAAATCAAAATAAAGCATGTTGGACTAGTGGAACCTTAAGGTCCATCCCTAGTTACTAAAACATAATATACATAGCTCATATAATAATAACACTAAGCTGATATATAAAGTTTTTAGCCCGAGAACACCTCCTTCAAAATGTGTAGCCAAACAAATCAAGTCCAAAAGTTATTAACTAAGATTAGGATTGGTTAACCAAATAGATCATTTTATACCTCATGAACATAATGGATCAGATTCTGGACCCAAAATCCCTAAGGCCACATCTATAGACCACTATAGGCCTAGAACACATTATAAGTTTATAAAATGCCTAAGAAATTCACAATAGCTCTAAACATTATGAAACCAATTGTGTTAGACTTAGAAAACATATTTCTTCACCCCTCTGAAGTCAAATCAATAAAAATCAGATTATAAAACACTGTCGAAACATCACCTAACCCTATGCCGCTACGTCCCGATAAAAATTCTAAAATTCATAACTCGGAAATGAGATAAGATAAATTTAAAATTCTTTCACCTAAAATCATTAGAGACCAGTACCTACTCAATGTACAAAAATCATGCATTTTAGAGCATTTTTTATTTTTCGCATATTTCAGTGTTTAATTGCATGACATGTATTTTTCTTAGATAATTACACGAACAATGGAGGAGTGGATCGGGTGCTAACATTTCTCCAGACCAAGGCAAGTTCATGACCTTCCTTTGATCACATTGAAATACATGTTTTTTGGGCTAAATGTTTTCTTCTCTGTTCATCTTCCGCAACCCCATATTTGTTCTCTTGTGTTTGCTAAAAAAAGAGATAACAAAAAAAAGAGAGATCAAAGAAAAAGAGTCAAAAAAAGATGAAGTTGAAAGGGGTTAATTGCGGATTGTGTTAAGTTTCAAATTTAGAGGTGCAAGTTTGGGGTGCTTTTGACGGCAACATTTTACATCTTTTGAGTGCTTACACACTTGATTTTTCAGTAACATAGACTTCCTGGAACAGTCCAGCTATAACTCGACAAAACCCAGACCGGACATCTCGTCTTGTAATCCTTTTGATCGCTTAATCACAGCTGCAGTACTACCACACGAGCATACTCATAATCCTTGTGACCATATAAGAACATTGGTAAGTAAGAAGTGAGGTTGTGTGATTCCACATATTTTACCTATTCCCCTTTTTTTTGCCCATTGTTCTAACATGGCAGGATCTGAATCATGTGTTCATGGTAGCCATCGTGAAGAAGTTGAACCCCCTCTTGCACAAGCTGAGTTGCGCCAGTTGGGAGACTCTCTTTTGCAGGCCATGAAGAGGATGTCAAAACAACGTCTCCCTGCAGCAGGTGGAAGGGTTCCACATCATCAATAAGAAGAATCTAGCAAAGATAATTTTGGTTTTGGAGATGCTTTTCATGGCCGTTACGGAGATGGTGGTGGTGGTGGTAGGAGAGCAGGAAGAGAGCATGGACACGGTCGTCATGATCACTTTGATGATAAAGAGGAAGTTCATAATGTTTTGGATGAAGGTTTTTATGAGAATGAAAATCCCTTTGCTGGTCACGAGAGGTATGGGCAGCGCCATGATCGCCATGGAGGTGCTGGTCATGATGGAGGACAACATCGTTGTTGGAACAATAGGGATGATCCGAAGAGCATTGTTCGGGTCAAGTTGAGTGTTCCTAAATTCACTGGTTGGGAAGATGCAGATGCATATCTTGAGTGGGAAGAGCAATTTGATCAGATTTTTAGAGTACATAATCTCTCTAATCAGGGGTGTGTTAATCTTGCTTCTGTTGAGTTCTCGGGTTATCAAATACAAGAAAATCAGCTTGTGTTGGGACATGATCATATCAACACTTGGGATGAGATGAAAAGAGTGATGAGAAGACATTTTGTGCCATCAAACTATCAACATGATATTCGCAATAGGTTGCAAAACCTGAAGCAAGGATCTAAGTCGGTTGATGATTATTATAAGGAAATTGAATTGCTCTTAGTTCATACAGGAACCAGAGAAGATGTTGAATCAAAGATGGCAAGATTTGTGCATGGTCTCAATGATGGAATCTCAGGCTTTGTTGAGATGTTTTCATGTCATAATCTGCAAGATCTTGTTGATCAAGCTAGGCGCACTGAGAGGAAAATTCAGCAAGAGGGCCGTTGGAGGTCATATGGCAGTCAGACACTTTCAGCACCATGGCGTAGGCAGCAAGGTGGTTCTTCTGCTGCCAGTGGATGGTCTCAAAACACAACAAGGCCTACTCCATCTATTGGTGCTACAAAGACAACGGTTTCCACTGCCTCTGCACCTTTCGTTCAGCAACAACAACAACATCCTCCAGCAGATACAACAACTCCCTGTGTTGCATCATGCATAATCCTCACATAGCCGAGGAATTGTGTGCCACAAGTGCCAAGGCCATGGATACATTGCTGCTCAATGTCTGCGTAGGAGGACAATGATTGTGAAGAGCAAGGTGAGTGGGAATCTGAGAGTGATCCAGAAGAAGTTGCTCCAAAGTATGATGAAGAAAATGTGAGTGATGGAAACAAGATTCAACCCGATGACTATGACAATGATTGCTTCATTTATTGTCGAGCTCTCAATGTGAATGCTGCGAAAGAAGAGAGTGAGCAGTGGCACAACCTTTTTCGTACCCGAGGCATGATCAAGGATAAGCTATGCACAATAATTGTTGATAATGGCAGCTGCAACAATATAGCAAGTTAAGAGTTGGTGGACAGATTAGTATTGAATCCATGACGACATCCAGAACCATACAAGATGCAATGGCTCAATGATTGTGGTGCATTGCGAGTGAGCAACATTATGACCATTCCTTTCTCTATTGGAAGGTACAATGATCAAGTGGAGTGCGGTGTTGTGCCAATGCAAGCTTGTCAAATGTTGTTGGGAAGACCTTGGTTGTATGGTCGTGATGCTCAGGTTCGTGGTCGATCCAACAAGGTTGTTCTTATGTACGAAGGAGAGCAAATCACCTTGCTTCCTTTGACATCGGAAGAAATCTTGAAGGATGATCTCAAAAGAAAACAGCGAGAGAGCGAGAAACACTTATGTGAGGCCCATCAGCATAGTGAGAAAGAGAGTCCAAAGCCAAAGAAAACTCCACAGCCAAAAAGAATCAAGCCAAAAGAAAAAGAGGGATTAGTCATGATGGCTAGGAAGGGGAATTTAAAAGAATTGAGTGATCCCAATGCCATGTTCTTTGTACTCTTGTACAAGGACAACTTTCTATCTATTAACGACTTACCCTCTACATTGTCAAGTGTTGTTTTGGATGTACTACAGGAATTTGAAGATGTGTTTCCAGAGGAAGTACCACCAGGGTGCCAATAAAGAGAGTAATTGAGCCACTTCCTAATCGTGCTCCTTATCGCACCAACCCGGAGGAAACACAGGAGATTCAAAAACGCCAAGTTCGAGAGCTCACCAATAAAGGTTACGTGAAGGAAAGTCTCTCTCCATGTGATGTTCATGTTCTTTTAGTTCCAAAGAAAGATGGTTCATGGAGAATTTGTGTGGATTGTCGTGCTATTAACATCACCATTAGATATAGACATCTCATACTGAGACTTTATGATATGCTTGATGAACTTAGTGGTGCTATCATTTTTACTAAAATTGACCTAAGAAGTGGCTACCACCAAATTCGATTGAGAGAAGGTGATGAGTGGAAAACAGCCTTCAAAACAAAGTTTGGATTATATGAATGGTCGGTAATGCCTTTTGGATTGACAAATGCACCTAGTACGTTCATGAGATTGATGAATCATGTAATTAGTGTCTTCATTGGAAAGTTTGTTGTTGTTTACTTTGATGACATCTTAATTTACAGCAAGTCTCTCAAAGAACATGTTGAACATCTAAAATGTGTGCTTGCTGTTTTGAGAAAAGAATGCTTGTGTGCTAACCTTGACAAGTGCACCTTTTGCACTGACAAGATAGTCTTTCTTAGCTTTGTTGTTTCATGTCAAGGTGTGGAGGTAGATGAGGAAAAGATCAAAGCCATTCGAGAATGGAAGCCTCCACAAAATGTGAGCCTAGTGCGCAGTTTTCTTAGCCTAGCTGGTTTTTATCGCAGGTTTGTGAAAGATTTCAGCACCATTGCTGCACCAATGAATGTGTTGACGAAGAAGGACACGTCTTTCCATTGGGGTGAAGCGCAAGAGAAAGCATTTCAAGAGCTGAAAATGAAGTTGACAACAACCCCACTCCTTGCACTTCCAAATTTTGGTAAGAACTTTGAAATTGAATGTGATGCAAGTGGTGTAGGGATTGATGGCATGCTCATGCAGGAAGAGAGACATATTGCATACTTCAGTGAAAAGCTAAGTGGTTCTATTCTAAATTATTCTGTTTATGATAAAGAACTATATGCTCTAGTGAGGAGTTTAAAGACTTGGCAACACTATCTTTTACCTAAAGAATTTGTAATCCATTCGGACCATGAATCTCTAAAGCATCTAAAAGGTCAACTAAAACTGAATAAAAGACATGCAAAGTGGAGTGAATTCATTGAATCTTTCCCTTACGTTGTCAAGTACAAGAAAGGGAAGGATAATGTTGTTGTCGATGCTTTGTCTAGACGCCATGCTTCTCTATCACAACTTGATTCAAAAATTATTGGACTAGAAAGTATTAAAGATTTGTTTGCAGTTGATCCATACTTTGCAGAACCATTTTCTAAATGTAGTGATGGCAAGGGCTCGGAAAAATACCATTTGCATGATGGATTTCTATTTCGATCTAACAAACTTTGTTTCCTAGATTGTTCTACACGTCTCATGCTTTTGCAGAAAGCTCATGCCGGTGGACTTATGGGTCACTGTGGTGCGAAAAAGATGGAGCAAGTCCTGACTGATCACTTCTATTGCTTGTGGTTGATCGATTCAGTAAAATAACTCATTTTATTTCATGCCATAAGAGCGATGATGCTTCACATATTGCTGAATTATTTTTCAGGGAAATTGTGCATTTACATGGCATGCCACAGACTATTGTTTCTGATCATGACACAAAGTTTTTAGCTACTTTTGGAAGACCTTGTAGGGAAAACTTGGAACGAGACTGCTATTCTCCACAACATGTCATCCACAAACTGATGGATAAACCGAAGTAGTGAACCGTAAACTGTCAACATTGTTGTGAGCTATCCTAAAGAAGAATCTCAAATTGTGGGAAGAAAACTTGCCTCATGTGGAGTTTTCATACAACAGGGCGGTACATTCGACCACAAATTTTTTTTCATATTAGATTGTTTATGGTTTCAAACCTACTGCTCGCATAAATCTTTTGCATTTGCCTTTGCAGGAACATATGAACTTTCATGCAAGCAAGCGGGCTGAATTTGTCAAGAACCTTCATGAACGAGCTAGAGCAAACATTAAAAAGATGACCAAGATGTATGAGAAGCGCGCTAACAAGGGTCGCAAGAAGATGTTATTTGAACCAGGAGACTTGAGTTGGGTGCATTAGCGAAAGGATCGCTTTCCTGAACAATGCAAGAGCAAGTTGCAGCCCCAAGCTGATGGTCCATTCAGAGTGCTTCGCAAGATCAATGATAATGCATATGAATTGATCTTCCCAGTACTTATGGTGTAAGTGCAACCTTTAATGTTACCGATATGTCATCATTCTTTGGATATGAATGTAAAATCAAAGTGGCAAAAATTTGGCTTTCCCTCGGTAAGGCCGGTCAGACCGCAGTTGGTCCACCGGTCAGACCGGCCGTGGCACCCAGACAGACCATCGGCACTGCCTCGGTCAGACCGGCGATGGCGCCCGGTCAGACCGGTAGTACCCCAGCGGTCAGACCGGATGCTGAAAGGTAGAGATTAGTGCACATAATTGGTGAAGTTTTCATATGGCATACGATGGAGATATTGTGTGCGTATGGAAAGCGGAATTTCGGTGAGATTATGACGGTTGGTTTATATCAAGTTTGTACTTATATGGGAAGGTTTCCTAGGTGTTTAGGACTTTCTATATGAGTTGGATTCGTGGCTTTTGGCTGCGGGTCTTGTGTATAAATAGTGAGGGGAGGCGTGGCCTCTTGGTATCGCTTTTGTATTGAGTTTTAGAGAGTTTCGAGTTAGGGTTTCAAGTTTAGCATGAGATTTTGTGAGGAGTGCTTTGTTTGCACTTTGTAAACACAGAGAGATTCAATAAAGATTTGATGTTTTGGCATCGCAGACTTGGGCAAGTTGGTTTTGATCATTTAACTCGATTAAGTGGTTTGGATCTTGTTCGTGGTTTGCCGAAACTCAAAAGGGATTGTGATTTGGTTTGTGTACCATGTTGTCATGGTAAAATGGTTGCTTCTTCACACACACCGATTCTTTCTGTGATGACGGATGCATCAGGACAGCTTTTACACATGGACACTGTTGGTCCAACTAGAGTGCAATCTGTCGGAGGAAAATGGTATGTGTTGGTTGTTGTTGACGACTTTTCTCGATATTCTTGGGTCTTCTTTATGGCAACCAAGGATGAGGCCTTTGGACACTTTCAAAGTTTGGTTCTTCGCTTAAACTGTGAATTTCCCAATTCTTTGAAAACAATTTGAAGCGATAATGGTGGTGAATTAAAAAATGCTTCTTTTGAACAATTTTGCAATGAAAAAGGTTTTGAACATCAATTCTCTTCTCCTCGTGTTCCTCAACAAAATGGCGTTGTTGAAAGAAAAAATCGCTCTTTGGTTGAGATGGCTAGGACAATGCTAGATGAATATCACACTCCTAGAAAATTTTGGGCCGAAGCTATTAACACTGCTTGCTATGTTTCTAATCATATTTTCTTGCGATCTAAACTTGGCAAAACTCCTTATGAGCTTCGATTTGGTCGTCAGCCCAAAGTTTCATATTTGCGTGTTTTTGGTTGCAAGTGCTTTGTTTTAAATCTAGAAATTTGGACAAGTTTGAATCATGTTCAACTGATGTTTTATTTCTTGGATACCCCGTACACACTCGTGGCTATCGTGTACTTATTTTGGAGGCTAACAAAATTGTCGAGACTTGTGAGGTCACTTTTGATGAGGCTAGTCCCGGTACTAGACCATAATTTTCAGGTACATTGCCACAGGCTCAGGGGTGGATGGTCGCATCTTAGAAGACGAAAGCGATGACGAAGACGACGAAGTCGACCTGCCCGGTCCAACCGGCCGAGTGCCGCCGGTCACACGGAGGAGGCTGTCCGGTCGCGCGGAGGCCTGGCCGACCGGCAGGCCGACCGCCGGATTCGTCGATTCCAGTCAAGAGGATTCGTCGGGGACTATGACCAGTGCTGAACCAGAACGTGAATCAACTTCTGAGATCACTGCACCTTTGCACATTCAGCGACAACATCAATTTACATGAGCGGACAATGAGATCTAAGGTAACTGCGCATGATTTTGCAAATTCTGCTTTTGTTGTGTCTTTTGAACCCAAAGATGTTACTCATGCATTAACTGACGAATCGTGGATTAACGCCATGCATGAAGAACTTGAAATTTTTGAAAGAAACAAAGTTTGGTCTTTAGTTGAACCTCCTTCTGGACATAATGTTATTGGAACCAAGTGTGTTTTCAAAAATAAACAAAATGAGGATGGTTTGATTGTTCGAAATAAGGCTAGACTTGTTGCTCAAGGTTTTACTCAGGTGGAGGGTTTAGATTTTGATGAAACTTTTGCTCCTATTGCTAGGATTGAGGCAATTAGACTTTTGTTAACTTTTGCTGCTTCCAAAGGTTTTTAATTGTATCAAATGGATGTTAAAAGTGCTTTTCTTAATGGCTTTATACAGGAGAAAGTTTATGTTAAACAACCACCGGGTTTTGAAAATCCTGATTTTCCCAACCATGTTTTTAGATTGTCAAAAGCCTTGTATGGTTTGAGACAAGCACCTTGAGCATGGTATGATAGACTTAAGAACTTTTTGCTTAAAAAAGGTTCTCAAATGGGAAAAATTGACAAAACGCTTTTTGTTCTTAAGCATGGTGAAAATCAACTTTTCGTTCAGATTTATGTTGATGATATCATCTTTGGTTGTTCAACTCATTATTTGGTTGTAGAATTTGCCGAGACTATGCAGAGGAAATTTGAAATGAGCATGATGGGGACTGTCATACTTTTTGGGATTGCAAATTAAGCAAACACCTCAAGGTACGTTTGTCCATCAAACAAAATATACCAAAGATGTTTTGCGCAGGTTTAAGATGAAGAGCTGCCAGCCAATCTCTACACCCATTGGTTCTACTGTTGTTCTTGATCCCGATGAAGATGGTGAGGCCGTGGATCAAAAGGAGTATAGAAGCATGATTGAATCTTTGTTGTATCTAACTGCTTCTAGACCAGACATACAGTTTGCTGTGTGTTTGTGTGCACGTTTTCAAGCTTCTCCTCGTGCTTCACATCGTCAAGCGGTCAAGCGCGTTATAAGGTATTTGAATCATACACTTGAGTTTGGAATTTAGTATTCTACTTCATCTTCTATTTGCTTAAGTGGATATTCCGATGCTGATTTTGCGGGTTGTAGAATTGATAGAAAAAGTACTAGTGGAACATGTCATTTTCTTGGAACTTCATTGATTGCATGATCCTCTAGGAAACAATCTAGTGTAGCTCAATCCATTGCTGAATCTGAATATGTTGCTGCTGCTAGTTGTTGTTCACGGATTCTTTGGCTTATTTCTACCTTGAAAGATTATGGTCTTGCTTTTGAAAAAGTGCCTCTTTATTGTGATAATACAAGTGCCATAAACATAGCTAAGAATCCTGTTCAACACTCACGCACTAAGCACATTGATATTCGCTTTCACTTCTTGAGGGATCATGTTGAGAAGAAGGATGTTGAATTGAAATTTTTGGACAATAAATTGCAACTTGCTGATATTTTTACAAAATCATTGGATTCCTTTCACTTTGCTTTTCTTTGAGGGGAATTGGGAATCATTCATCCTTTTTGCATGTTTTGAGGGGAGTTTTTGTGCTCTTTGTTTTATCAAGCTACATGATTAAAATATATTGAAAAAAGAGCTTTATCCATACATATCTTTGTTCATGTTCATGCTAGTAATATTATGAAGGTTTATTTGTCACTAGCATAGCTTATATATATTTTAGTATTTTTATGTGATCTATATTTTATTTTTAAGTAAAATAATGCATGACACTTTAATATCATACTTGAATTAAAGAAATATTCAATATTGATACTAGTGCATGTGCTGATTTATAAATGCTTATATATGCACTGTGTTGAATTTTTATTCCTCAAATTACTTTAAATTTGCTCATTGTGAAAAGAGACTAAATTATTATCTATGAGAGAAAAAATGAATATCGAATCCTTGGAAACAGTCTTGACGACAAGGACGTATTCAATGTGAGCAAAAATAACGGGTGTCGAATCCTTGGAAACAGTCTTGACGACAAGGACATACCCGGAATAATTGAGAGAAAAAGTATGGGCAAAGAAAACTTTGGCTCAAATCAATATGAAAATTTTTTCTCTTGAATTATGTGTGCAAAAAGGTAAGTTTGAGAAAGAATAAAAATTACAATAGGTATATATATTTGGGTTTATTTTTTAACCTATGTGCTTGTAAAGATGTTGCATGATAAATCGTTTGAATCCATGATTTTTTGTTGCGTTATTAATCTTAATTATAAAATATTTGATTCATGATTATACTCTAGTGCATATTTGTTATATAATTGATGAGTTCATCTTCTTATTATTGCAACACATTACATGACTTGCTCTATGTATGTGCTAAGCTCTTGAACATTTATAAACATAATTCTTATGCTTGATGAAATCATTGTCAAAAGGAGGAGAACAAATGTTGTTTTTGATTAAATGTCACATGGGGGAGAGCAGACAATGTTTTCTTTTCATGGGATAATAAAAGTCACAAAGACAAAGTGCAAGTTTTTTTGGGGTCAATGGATTTTCTTTCTTTTCAAAAGGGGGAGAAATTTTCTTTGATTTTTGAGCACTCTGAAATGCTTTTTATCATTTTTGTTTTTAATTTTCCAAACACCAAAACAACACTTTTATTTTTGTTTGCCAATGTGTTCATCAAGGGGGAGATAGTAAAATCAAAGTGTGTTTGATTCTTCATTTGATGATGAACAATTGGCATCTGGGATTATTGCTTTGTGTGTTTTGTTATTTGGAGATTTATTGACAAAGTGGTTTTGGAGATAGTTGAATTTTCGGACAATGAACAGTGTTCGATCGGCACCTCGGCCCGAGCTTGTCCGGTCTGACCGGAGGTGTTCGTGCGGTCACACCGGGCAGGCAACTACGGTCAGACCGGTCAAGTCAGTCCGACTGGTTGTCGATTTTGATTCGGTTTTGGTTTAGGTTTGTTTCCTTGCATATACATGGGAGCTTCGTGTTCCTATGCATGTGTATGTTCATTTATGCTAACAATGAGACAAGTTGGAGATAGCTTGTGCTCGGATATGATATTCTTTGTTTAATTGTGTGCAGGTAATCTTTACGCCTCGAGAAAGTGTTGCCGGTGATCGAGTTGGAGTCAACTTGGAGATAAGGTGACATCCAAGATGGAGAACATGCGGGATGCGGAAGGGTAGAGATTAGTGCACATAATTGGTGAAGTTTCCATATGGCATACGATGGAGATATTGTGTGCGTATGGAAAGCGGAATTTCGGTTTTGGAAAGACCGAGATTGTGACAGTTGGTTTATATCAAGTTTGTACTTATATGGGAAGGTTTCCTAGGTGTTTAGGACTTTCTATATGAGTTGGATTTGTGGCTTTTGGCTGCGGGTCTTGTGTATAAATAGTGAGGGGAGGCGTGGCCTCTTGGTATCGCTTTTTATTGAGTTTTAGAGAGTTTCGAGTTAGGGTTTCAAGTTTAGCTTGAGATTTTGTGAGGAGTGCTTTGTTTGCACTTTATAAACACAGAGAGATTCAATAAAGATCAATCTTCTTCGAGAATTCTTTGTGTTATCTTCTTCCTCGGTGCGGTAGTCTAAATGGTGGTTAGGACCGACTCAACTCACCTGGGTCGACCGCACGCACGACCGTGGTCGACCAGCTTCATCGGCGATCGGCCGCATTCGGGAATCGGCTAAGGCACGGCGATCGGCTACACTGGCGGTCAGACCGGCATACATCGAGCGGTCAGACCGGCATTACAGGGCGGTCAGACCGGCAGAACACTTTCGGTCAGACCGACTTGCTCCAGATCAGAGGTAGAGTTTTATTTCCGCTAAAACTTGTTTGTTTTGGGTTACATCAACCATTCACCCCCCTCTGGTTGGCTTTACTTTGGGTATTCGATCCTACAATGAAGAGTTCAGGATGACTCCTTTTCAAGAGGGGAAGCATGATAAGTACATCCCCGTCATGTCCACACAAGTCCAACTTCATCAACTAATAATGCATGAGCCCAAGTCCATGAAAAACCGATCATGCGTAGTCGTGCAAGGCAACTTCAACAACAGGTGAACTCCATCCTTACTACCCACGATATATCTACTCGTGAGACTTTTTTACTACCTAAATCTTATGTTTTAACCTTGCTTAGGTTAACACATCAGCTCACCTGTCAGGAAAAGGTGTTAATGCTGATAGGAAAAGGTCGCGTACGTCTAGCTGCCGCCAGTCCCGGGGCCCCGGTGGTGAAGAACGACTTCACCGACCCTCGAGTCGTGACGGGGAAGAGACCCAAGGTACCTTGGCCAAAACCGGGGGTGAAGAGAAGGGTTACGCGGAGGCTACGCTAGCCGAAAACAAAACTTTTCTACCGCGCAAACCAAGAACACTTGCAAGTAAGGGCCGATAGATCGTTACCGATTGGAGTAGAGTACAGCGGATTAGCCAATCAGAGCTATCTGAACTGGAACAGTGTTGGCCGATGACAGCCGATTTGCCGACAGCCGATTCATCAATCAGCCGATTCGCCGATGCCGCAGCCGATCCGAGTCGTCCGACCGCGTTCTCGGGCCTCACTCCGATGCGCTTGACCTCAGCCGATTCCACCAAAGTCGATCGATCCACCGCAGCCGCGCTTGCGTCGCCGATCTGCCACAGTCGCCTCGCTCCGATTGCAGTCGATTCGTAGCCGATCAACAGCGCCGCAACGTAGCAGCACCTCTACTGATATCCACATGTCCAGGGACAGAACACCGAACACCCGTGTGCTAGCACGTGATGCAAGGCTAGGGTTTGGCTCGAAAGTAGGGAGGGTTTCCGTGGAGATTGATCTCGGCGCAATGCAATTCAATTGACATCCCACAGCTCTCCACCCCTCACCCCTTTATATAGAGTTGGCCGACTGGACTAGTGGCCGATCAGGACTCTATTTTGAATCGGATCCTATCCGAATCTCGTAGAGTTCGCCACCCATACGTCGTAAGCCCATAGGACTCTATCCGATCGGATCCCTATCCGATCGAGCCGTATCCGAGTCCAACTCGAATGTCTGTTCTTATCCCCTTAAGCGTGCGACCCTGTAGGTTCAGGTATACTTGGTTTCGGCTCGAGTCTAACTCAGCCGATTTGTCAAACCTGAAAACTACTTTTATAACTACCCAGTTACGGAATAGCGTTTGGTAGTCCCAAAGTAGGCCACTACACATGTTGGAATCCATGATGATCTCAGGTCTAAGGACTTTGTAGCAACACTACCTGAGACCAACTAATGGCACATTAAATACTGTAGTGTCTCATGGTGGGTCTATCCAACAATGTGTTTTCTAACACATGTGTCCATGTTTATTGATTTGGTATCACCATATCCATAATCTATGAGACGTGATCATCAATCAATAAACATGCTGATCTTAGAGTCATATTTGTTCCAATAATATGACATGTGATCAGGGATCATTTAGAAATAGATTCATGCATAAAGAGTCTCATAAATAAGTCACGTACTTATTGATCAATACAATATGTCTATTTTATGGAACTGAATAACACTTTATTCATTTATACATAAACATTGACCATGATATCCAACATCTCCATGTTGCCTCTAGGGCATATCACTAACATCAAGGTAATCACACAGGAGATTTTTGAGAAATCATGCACCAAAACTCGTCAAGGTGTGATCCTCAAATCCGGGAGTCCGCTCAAGGTCGTCTGTCATGAGGTAAGTACTAATAATGTTGCACTCCCAATTCAAAAACTCGTTGCAAGTTCAGTAGATGAATCCGTTACTGATGCCGTTAATAATAAACTTGAACCTGCTATCAAATCTTGCTTTAATAAGATGATGGATGCTTATATGAGTTCTAAATTCGGCTCTCTCATGGCCGATTTACCATCTACATCTACTGCAAGTGCTACCCGAGCCCCTGTCCATCAAATATTTAGTAAAACCGATGGGGTGACCAAGCAACAAGCGGGAGAGAGTTCGCGCTCCCGCCCTCCACTCGCACCCTATATCGGACCGCCGCAGGCTGGTCCGACCGCCCCTTCACCGGTCCGACCGATGGCTATATGGCCGGTCAGATCGGACCCTGGGCCGGTCAGACCGATGCATTGGTGCCAATATAGGAGGTTGACCCAATTACGGGCAATTCGGTTTTATATCACGTTCCCGTACATGATCCCCCTGTAGCTACTGTTTATCCACAAATTCCTCCACATAGACGTAATCAATACAATGATCCTAATAGGGGTTATCCACATGATACTAGGTATGGCCAATATGGCAATATTGCACCACAACAACCGCTTTTTAGGCCGCCAAACTTACCCGATTTACCAAGGCCTGAAAATATGGAGGAACGGATTAGAAACATCATTAGGGAATCATTTGGAATTGAGCCGAGGAATTGTGCTAAGGTTTACCAAGAGCCGTATCCCGATTATTTTGATAATATCCAATATCCTCGTGGTTATAGAGTTCCTGAGTTCACTAAATTCAGTGGCGAGGATAATCGGACTACATGGGAGCACATAGGCCAATTCTTAGCGCAGTGTGGAGAAGCTAGTACTTCTGATGCTTTTAAATTGCGCTTGTTTTCTTTATCTTTGTCCGGTACTGCTTTTATATGGTTTACTTCTTTACCGGCAAATTCTATTCATACTTGGGCTCAATTAGAACATAAATTTCATGATTTTTTTCTATACTGGTGAAACTAAGCTTAGGTTACGTGATTTGACATCGATTAAGCAAAAGTATAGTGAATCTGTCACTGATTATATAAGAGATTTAGAAATGCTAGAAACTGATGTTTTAGTTTGAATATAACTGAAAGAGATTTGGCCGCTCTCGCTTTTAGTGGTTTACTTGCCCTATTAAAGAAAGGTTAGATGGCCAACAATTTCTTGATGTTAGTCAAGTCATGCAGAAGGCTCTTGCTCAGGAAAGCCGAGTCAGGGATAGTAAGAAATTTGTTAGAGCTAATGACAAAGGACCGCGTGTTAGTATGGTTGATTGCTCCAATTATAGTGATTCTGATTATGATGAGCGCGATCATGATATGTATGTTGCTGAGTGATCCTGGACTAATAAAAATAAGCCTTTTGTTTGCTCTAGCTTGATGCCGACTACTCGCAAGGATCGGCAAAGTGAGATTAAGTATAGCTTTGATGTGGCTATGTCACATACCCAAATCCTAGGGTCAATGGAGTTTTGTCCAAACAAAATAAAAGTAAAGTTTTCCAATTTTAAGAGCCAAAAATTTTCATTTTCTAATTTAGGTTAAAGAACCTCAACCTACTTGTATGAATTATAATTTGAGAACTAAAATATTATTTTTCTAATTAGGTGAGACCAACCTAGGCCTTTGCATTGTAGACTAAATTTCAGAATGAACTAAAACTTTTCATTTATAGCCTAGGACAAAAATGCAAGCTCATGTGAAAGCATGCAAACTAACATAAAGCCCACTTTGACTAGGGTCAATTACGTATATTCGAATTTCCAAAAACACATCTCATTATAGGCCATATAGGCAAACGAGTGAGATCTACAAAACGAGCTTACAACTAATTTTGGATGCTGGCATGTAAACTTAGAAATTTAATTCAAAGATCATTTCCTCAGCCCAAGATAAAATTCAAATAAACCTCTAGGATCATATTAGGCAAAACCACAGAGCGGGAGCAACTATACCTAGGAAAGTTACCCTAATTTTCTAGAACGAACCATGCGAGATAAAATCATGGAAAAATCCATGTAGGTGCAAAATGTTATGTTAAACTTAACATATTTTTTGTGCGATTTAATAACTAGGGTGGATGCCTAAAAAAACTAAACAAAATAGTCCCATAATAGGCTAATTAATAATATTAATCGGCTAAAATGCCAGCTTACCCAAAAGATCATTAAAATGCACATAAGTATATACATGAAATATTTTATTCAAATACTAGGATAAAAACCATGAATAAATATAATTTTTCTAGAATTTTATCCTCTGCTTAGGCGCTAAAAATTCAAACAAGTCCCAAAATACCCTGTCTTTGTTTAATTCCTGGGAACAAACCACAAATTATTTTTGAGTACATCCAGAGAAAATGGAACCTAGGGATGGTCATCTACCTCCACTAAAAATCACACGAATTTACCTTGTCCACAGGTTAAAATATGAAGCTCCAAAGTTTAGGGAGAGAAGATAATCTGAAAAATTATCAAAAATCAAATGCACCTAAGTTTCTACCCCTACCTCTCTCCCTTGCCTTGCTCTTTTCACCTTGGCCCCACTAGGCAGCCTCATTGGGCCGCTCACACCTTGTGCCAAGACACTAATCGACCAACAACGCTCAGGAAGTAGCAGAGAGGAAGGAGCTAGAGGGAGAACGTGTCAGCGCCATCTCCTTCCACCTCGCCACACCACTGCCAGCTCAACTCGCACCATCTGAAAAACCCCTTCGCCACCGTGTTCTACATCCAACCCCCATAGTGTTCCAAGAAGGAAACGAGATAGAGCACCTCGAAATCGCTGGGACCAGACTCATCTTCCTTAGTGCCGCAAGGTGTTTGATCCCTATCGTGACTTCATCGGTGAGCTTTGCCACGAACCAACCACGGGAACTGATCCCCTTGTCATGCCTAACACGTCTGCCCTTTCCCTCCTCACTTCACATAGGTTGAGACCACCAGAGCACGGCCACGGTGGGCTTCGGTGTCCCGAGCGCCACCGTCAGAATGCGGCCACTGTCACCGACGTTTGGGATGAAGCCAAGGCTGAGCGGCCGCACCATCGCCTCTGCCTCGACTCCTCGTTGTTTCCCCTCAAGAACCCCAACAAATGGCGCACCAAGGAGGGTGATCGACCTCCGTCTTCCTCAACTCCGGCCGACGGACGCCTCCTCCGATTCATTCTCCCTGGTGAGCTAGACTCCTATTCCTTGCACCGAGAGCATCCTCAAGGCATCATTGAGCCACCCTTTTTCTCCTCTTGGTAGATGAGAGGCCGAATGGAGCTACCGCCGTCGGCCCATGGATTCTGCCGCCGTCAGGCTCTCCTTCACGCCGTGGTCACCGTCCAAGCATCGTCGGGCTACGCGTAACCTCTGGTGAGTCTCCAAGGACCTTGAATACATGTGTGCATGCACTCTTTCAACCCCTACATGACCGTACGCGCTTATGCATCGTCACCCGGAGGCAGCTACCGCTCGAACTCGCCGCCGGCGTCACACCGACCACCACAACCGAAGGCGAGACCACTAGTGGCATTGCCGCCCCTTCCTCTCCGTTTTCTCTTATGGTCACCTCCCCGGGAACGTCGCCATCCGCCGCCGGTGAGGCCGGGAAGGAGCCCCGGGCGATGAGCTCTGCTCCCTCGGCCACTGCCTCACCGGCAAGCGGGGCCCACACGATTAAGCGCCAGAAAAAGCCAATTAGTAGTGATTTAAATCTTGTAGCGGCCATTATGTAAATGTTCACCAAATGACAAGTGGGGTCTTGGATCCGTTTGTAATTACACAAAATCTCAATTCACATGTACTAAGGGCTGCGGGTAGTTTTGCCATGAACCCAGGGACCTTTTTGCATATTGAGCAGTCACTGACTAGTGGACCCTGGACCCATTTGTAATATTGAGAAAATATCAGGGGCCCTTATTTAAAACTGAATAAAAAGACCAAGTCATTTTCAAATTAGCTGAAAATGTGCATAACTTGTAAAATTCATATAAAATCTAATTTAACTCATTTTTGGGTGAAACAAATTTCTATAAACTCACTAGATTATGAACTTTATTCTAGAAATATAAAACTTAACACTCATAGTACAACTTTTGTCTCTAAAAATTTTCTAAGTTAAGTCACACCTAGAACTTGACTAAATTTGTAAAATAAGTAGAAAATGAAAATTAACTCATCTTTGGACAAACTCAATTTATGTAAATTCGTCAACTTACCTCCTGTATTTAGGAAAAATAAAAACCCATAGTTGCTTAGTACCAAACACCCCTATAAATATTAATATTAAAATGGTGTGATTTAGGTAAGCTGAAATTTAGAGATTTATTTAAAATTCTTTCTAATTCCTTTTTGAGTAAACTCAATTTTTGCAGATTCATCAAAACACATATTTTCAAGTTATAAAATAAAAATATGTGCTTACTGTGTAGCAACATTACTTAAATATTTAAACAAGGTGTAAACCCTTTTATGCACCTTGCAACTTATAAAATTTATAGTTAATTCATTCTTAATCCTTTTAAAGTGAACTAAGTTTCTATAAACCCGGTTTATAAGTAATGAATTTCAATTAGGTAAAATAAAATATGGTAACTTATATATTAAAAAATGTCAATAAACTTTAAAATGACCACTAGGGTGCTAAACACTACAATAGTAATCGAGCACTATGTAGATATACATGTATAAAAGTATATATAAATTTTTAACACTAAATAAATTGAAATAAAATGTGATGGACCAGTGAGGCTTTAGGATCCATCCCTAGTTACCAAAACATAGTACCCATGGCTCATAAGGCAGCCTCTAGGTTAGTATATCAAAACTACAAAATAAAACACCTCTAGTCGCAAAGCATGAAGTAAAAACAATATAATGTCCAAACTTGTTGGATTAAAGTGAAATGAATAGAAAATATAATTAATTTGATAAACTAAAGCAAGGAGTAACATGTTCTGAACCTAAAACACTAAAGCCATATATATAAAACACTATAGGCCTACAACCCGTCGTAAAATTGTAAAATGCCTAAGAAATTCATAATAACTCCAAAAATTATGCAACCAAATGTATTAGTCTTAGAAAATATAACCCTTAACCTATGTAAAGTCAAATTAACAAAAAACGAATTATAAGAACCCTGTCTAGACAGCATCTGATCCTATGCCGATACGACCCGATAAAACTTTAAAAAATCATAAATCTTAATTGGAATAAGATAAATTGAAAATTCTTTAGCCTGAATTCATTTTAGATCAATACATAATCAATGTATAAAAATCATGCATTTTATAGCATTTTGGATTTTTGCCTATTTTCGGTATTTTAATTGCACACCATATATTTTGTTTAGATGATTGCATAGACGGTGATGGAGTTGATTAGGTGCTGACATTGTTCAACAAAGGCAATTTTTTTCCCCTCCTTCCTTTGAACACATTGATTTCCATGTTTTTGAGTGATGAAAATATTTGTTTGTAAACTTGCTATATCGGTATTTTAGAACTTGGGTATGGTAGATATACCTACTTGCTGCAATTCCTTCCTTGATAATTTAATTCCTTGCTGTTTGTACCAGTAGAAATGGTTAGAGTACATCTTTTGTGCTCAAATGGGTTTAAAATGCTTTCTACAACCACACTTGCTTAGCCTTGCTTAGTATTTTGCAAATACTTGTTCCATCTATATTTAAAATGTGAATTTTTTCTAAAGTGTGCCCTTGCTGAAATGGGCCTAATATGATGTGTATTTACAAAATAAAAAGGGTGAAAATATAACTTTGACTTGGGCGGCAAGTGGCGTGCGATTGATGTATTTGCATTGTCGATGGGGGGAGTGTTTGCCCGAGTCCGTAAGGACCGAACTTTTGCCACCAACTTAAAGTTACTGTATACCCATATGTGCTAGTATGGGATAGCCTTAGCCGAGTAATCTTCTTAGCACCTAGCCTTGCATTATGGTAGGCTGAAGTATATGGGTTCGCATAACCCAGAGGAACTTCCTATTTACCGCCGATGTGGTAGTTTAGGTGACTCAGTCTGTCCAATACAACGATATCGTGCCACGTGGGTGGGTTTCTGTCGTGTCCACCACCACAGCGTTAAGTTTAAGGTGTGGGCCCACCACTTAACAGTTCTTGGTCACATTTCCAGTATGACCTAGGATGGAGGAAACACGTATCGTGCTGGTGCAAGGCTAGGGACTAAGGAGTGTAAAGGCTACGTTATGACCTCTAGATCGCACTCAACGTGAAGAGTGTGATAGAGTCTTGCAAACTTAAAACAAACTAGAGTGTTCATATCATGTGGGTAAAGCTGTATAAACTTAACAGAGTTAAATAAAACTAATCGATTAGTCGTGCTCACGGTCAAGAGCGCTTTGGTGAAGTGTCATGAGTATAGACTATATTGGTTTAAGATTTGTGGATTTGCAACTTGACTTTGAAAGTGACAAAATGTGTTGAGTTGTGTGAGTATGGTGATATTTATATTTTGTGACTTGTTGTCATGGGGGATGGCAAGGTATTACTTATGATGGAAACATAATGAATTTAATGGTGAAACTTAAAACTTATCTTTGTTAATTGAAGAATCAACTCTTTTGTAAATGATTTGTGAAATAAAACTTGTCTTATGCTGAAAATGAGCCATTCTCTTAGCCCTTCTTTGATTATAAGCCTATCATGTAGTATGTTAGGTTTGTCTAGTGCTTGCCAGTACATTACTTGTTAATGTACTGACTCTTGTCGATTGGATTATCCTTGCTTGCGGGTTTAGCCTTAGTTCTTAAGGGATGCGGGTTTCCGATTCATTTCTTTTAGGAATTGAACTAAAAGGGGTAGACCTCTAGTCGGTGTGCTTGTGGGATGGGTAGTTAAGCCATTGCTATTCGCTATACTCTGATTATATATTTATTTGGCCGGTCGGCCTACATAATTATCTAATTGTTGTAATCCTTTAAGTTCTGTTCAATTTAAGTGTATTCGCTATGTATATTCATGCTTGTGATTAAAGTGTGAATCTAGCGCACATCCTGGGAGCTAGATTCACACGAGTACGAGTTTGGAATATTTGAGACGTTCTAGATCTTTAGCCATTTTGTCAAGTCTCCTGAGTGTGTAACACATCTGGTCGTCACCTTTGTGTGGTTTGACAGGCACACTTCAGGATGAAGTTGACTGGCAGGCTAAAGGCCCAGCAATGTCTCACTTATCCCTCTCTTGGGACATCCGATGTTTCGTTTTACTTGTCATATGAGCTGAAGCGTTTCAACTCATATTGCAAATAGAACGAAAGGTCCGGGCATGCCCCGACAGGCCAAATGTGATAAAATCTTTGATTACGTCTTGCAAGAGAAGCAGATTAACCTGCCTAAAGGCCATGTCATACTCTCAGTAGAAGAATTGAAGCGTCGGTCTACTGTAAGTGGCATGATTCTTATTCTCATTCTACTAATGAGTGTAATGTGTTTCATCGACTGGTTCAATCGGCCATAGAGGAAGGATGATTGAAGTTCACTGAGGGCTCCAAGATGAAGCTTGATAGCGATCCTTTTCCTGTTAACGTCATTGACTTCAATGACAAAAAATTATTGATTCGGTCGAAACAAGCCGGATCTGCTAAGGGGAAAGGAGTCATGATTGGGGAGTCTAGACCCAAGATGCTCGTGCCCAAGGATCTGGAGGTTGGTGTTTGGAAGAAGAATTAAGGTAAAGCTTCAAGTTCAAGAAACCCTCGGAAGCCGAAGGTCTCTTTTGATATGCTCTTGAACAAATATGAGAAGAGAAGCATGGAGAACGAGTGTAACAAGGGAAAGAGACCAAGATCACCCTCTAGGGAGTGATTTGGTCATTCGCCAAGGGCGTTGGAGCCACCGTTCCTGCATTGTCCTCAAGTCATGCTATGGGGGTGATGAGGACATCAATACTACCGATACATCCACGCCTCCACACGTACAACTTCATGGCCCAATAACCCGCGCTCGTGCACGTCAACTCAACCATCAGGTGAGTTCATTCTTAAGTTTATGTTCCTCTCCTTTATACCCTGGAGGCGCGTGCACTTTTGTTTTACTCAGGAACGATGGAGAGGATCCAACGGGAAGAGGATTCGCGCGGGGTGGATTCGGACTGCAGCACAGTGCCAAGTTCTAACGGCCGTCACGACTTCATGCAAACTCCGATTTGGGCGTGCAAGTACTTGATGGAAAGGTTATCAAGTCTACTTTCAAATGGATCTAGCCCCATGTCAATATCTATCCTGGAGCGGCCGCAATTGTCCTTTTTTTACCGAGTGTTTTCTGTCTTAGGTGCTGCGTCACCTCTTTTGGCCCAATGGGTCGTGTATCAAGTTGGGCTCATTAGGGGCGCGTCCTAGGGTTTAGCACGACTCCGGCACCCCTGTGGTCGTCTCTCTCATCTTCTTAAACCTTCAGCCGCCACCGAGAAGGGTGGGTTTTGTTGATTAGAGTTAGCCTTTTGCTACTTGCACACAACGCGCGTGTCGGCTAGACCGTCCGTCTGTTTGTCTTCGGAACCTCACCATAACGTGTATTCAGATTGAATCTTTCATCTTAATATATAGCAATTTCAGTGCTTGTTTTACTTGTTCTTGCTTGTTCTTCGATTGCTTGCAGGACGAGTGCCCTAGTGGCCGGGTTGTTGCGCACCGCAAGATCGCGTCAACCATCGGAGACGGTGTATCGGTTGCTAAGGCGCATCGTCCTTGGACGGTTGTAGTCGGGCCGTGAACGTCGTCTCCGTTCCCCAAACGAGTTATCCTCCACCTCTCATCGAAAGATCGGGACTAAACCCTAGCGGGATCGCATCAGTTGGTATCGGAGCGCGGTTGATCGGTGAGAGATTTTTTTGCCCTTCGTTGTTTAATTTTGTTTCCTATAGTCCAGAAAAAGCCAAAAAATAGTAGATTAGATTAATCCTAAAAACCCTTTGAGCCGTTTTTTACTAGGACTGCTTAGTTAGGGCTTGTTGAGTCTTCGATTGCATGGTTAGGCTTGTTGAGTCTTCGATTGCATGGTTGTGTCAATGTGCTGGTCTTAGTGATTAGGCGATTAGAGTTTCGAGTTCTTGCCATCACATACCGCCACCTTCACCATCGCCGCCATCACCTTTGTTTTAGCTGTCATCACCACCATCGCTGCCACCCCACCAATTACTTTCCTTCCATAGTGTGATCTGTTTCCGTATGTAATCTGTCTTGTCTTTGATCCAGCCATCGCAAGAAAGGAAATAGAACCCTGATTCGAGTTGCCTGCCTTAAAACAGTGATATCTTTCGTCGGGTTCGGCAATCTTAAAATCGTCAAATTCCGCTTGCAAAATTCTGTTTTCGTGGCGACAAGCTTTGGAACCCCTTTCGGTAAAACTTTGAAAAATTCCACGTGCCTCATATTGTCCGTTTGAGCTAAGAATTTTTGTGGTTGGTTCTAGTGTGCCCTTGGTTGTGACAAAAATATCAAAAAAATAAAAAAAATAAAAAAAAAGTCGCATCTCTCTCCTCAGCACTAGAGAGAGAACAGCAAAAAAAAAAGAGAGCAAAAAAAAGAAAGAAAGGGGCCGACTCGTGAGAACCTTCCTTCCACCTAGTCCCCTTTGTCTCCACCTTCCTGTGATCGTGTCTGTTTTGGTTTGTATCTTGTGACGTCCCTTGTGGTTAGGCTCGCGTCTCTATTTCGTCTAGCCTAGGACCAACACGGTACCGACCTTGAGCGTTTACTCAATTTACTTTGACTAACGTGGTTGCTAGTACTTCCTTGTGCATTACTTTCAGCCCTCCTACAGCTCCACACATACGACTACAGCTTGACAACAGGCCTTGTTGCTACGGCGCCGATACACCTCGTTCCACGGTTGCAGACTTGTCGGTTGTCGTCACCCTCCTGTGAGCATGGTAAGAACTGGTAAGAACTTGTGAGATAAGCTGAGAGCGAGCGCCTTTCAGTAGCCACACCCCAATAGTTGTAGGGATTAATTCATGTCAACTGTTTTCGTTGTTGTTTTGTTATATTAACCATGGCAGGCTCGGAGGAAGAAGAAGGTGCATCCCATTCTCCACGCACCAGACGCATCATACATCATTTTGCAAGGGAAGTGAAGTGGCACACAGAAGGACTTGATGCAGATTTGCAGGTGACGAATGACAAGATCGGGCAACTGGAGGCCACACAGATCGATGCCACAACCAGGCTCGTCGGGTTGGAGGCATCGGTTGCGCGTATTGACATCAGCCTTGCTACACTTGTGAGGCATTTGGATAACCTCAATGCTCAGGGCCATGATCAGCGTGATGAAGACGACGTTGATGGTGAGTACGGTGAGGACAACTTCGATGGTGACTATACCGCTGACACTGAACATGATGACCGCAACGCTCGTGATCGTCGTCGGCTATGTAACAATCGTAGAGGCATGGGAGAACACCGCCGACGAGAGGTACGCAATAATGAAGATGCTTTTTCTAAAGTCAAATTTAAGATACCTCCTTTTGATGGAAAATATGACCCTGATGCATACATTACATGGGAGATTGTTGTTGATCAAAAATTTGCATGCCATGACTTCCCTGAGACCTCTAGAGTTAGAGCTGCTACTAGTGAGTTCACTGCTTTTGCCTCTGTGTGGTGGATAGAACATGGCAAGAAAAATCCTAACAACATGCCACAGACTTGGGATGCTTTGAAACGGGTCATGCGGGCTAGATTTGTTCCTTCTTACTATGCACGTGATTTGTTAAATAAATTGCAAAAATTGAGGCAGGGTGCTAAAAGTGTAGAGGAACATTATCAGGAATTACAAATGGGCATGCTTCGCTGTAATTTATATGAGTCTGAGGATGCTGCTATGGCTAGATTTTTGGGTGGTCTAAACCGTGAGATCTATGACATTGTGGACTACAAAGATTACACTAATATGACTCGATTGTTTCATCTTGCTTGCAAAGCTGAAAGGGAAGTGCAGGGACGACGTGCTAGTGCCAAGACTAATGTTTCTGCAGGAAAATCGACATCATAGCTGCCACGCACGCCTTCTACTCCTTCACCATCTTCCACACCTCGGCGGTCGGCACCTTCTCCATCTAGCGACAAGCCACGTGTCCCGCTGTTAGTGCACCGACTAAGACAGCCCGACCCGCCGCGAGTGCTTCTTTCGTTGCATCCACTTGGAAGAACCAGAGATGTCCAATGTCACCGTTGCAAGGGCTATGGGCATGTCCAGCGTGGCGCCCAGCAAGCGTGTTTTGGTAGTCAAAGATGATGGTGAGTATTCCTCGGCTAGTGATTTCGATGAAGATACCCTTGCTTTGCTTGCGGCTGACCATGCGAGATAAAGATGAGGGAACAAAAGAACATATTGGTGCGATGATGCGGAACGCTATGACAGCCTCATTGTGCGGCGTGTGCTCGGCACACAAATGGAGAAGGCCGAGAAAAATCAGCGGCACACCTTGTTCCAAACAAAGTGCGTCATTAAAGAGCGTTCTTGCCGCTTGATCATCGATGGAGGAAGTCAGTAACAACTTGGCTAGCAGCGAAATGGTGGAGAGGCTTGCACTCAGCACCAAACCACATCCCCACCCATATCACATTCAATGGCTAAACAAGTGGTAAGGCAAAGGTAACCAAGCGGTGCGCATTAATTTTGCAATTGGGACATATCGTGATGTTGTTGAGTGTGATGTTGTACCTATGCAAGCTTGTCATATTCTGTTAGGTAGCTGATATGGATTCTATGCATCATGGTAGATCAAATCAATATTCTTTTATGTACCATGATAAGAAAATTGTGTTGCATCCTATGACCCCGAAGTGTTTTTGAGGATGATGTTAATGATGTTGCTAGAGCTAAGAAAGAGAAGAATCGGGTCCATGCTATAAGTGAAAATCAGATTGTAGCCAAAGAACATGTGCAACATAACAAGAGAGAATCTAAATCGACAATAAAAATGTGATTCAATTGAAAGGTTCTTGCATACTTGCGTTAAATCTGATGTTGCCAATTTGGATACAACTGAAACCGTATGCTATGCTTTTGTATGCAAGGATGCTTTGTTTTTCTTTGAGGATATACTGTTTCTTTTCCACTGCGGTCACTAATCTTTTGCGGGAGTATGAGGATGTTTTTCCCAGGATGTACCACCGGCTGCCACCGGTGCGTGGAATTGAGCATCAAATCGATCGATTCCGGAGCTTCACTACCCAACCGCGCGCCATACGAACCAACCCCGACGAGACCAAGGAAATTTAGCGTCAAGTTCGGGAGTTGCTTGATAAAGGGTACGTACGAGAGTCTCTTAGTCCATGTGCCGTGCCGGTGATTTTGGTGCCCAAGAAAGATGGATCTTGGCGTATGTGTGTTGATTGTAGAGCTATTAATAACATTACCATTAGATATCGTCATCCAATTCCTAGGTTAGACGATATGCTTGATGAATTGAGTGGCTCTACTGTCTTCTCTAAAGTTGATTTGCGTAGTGGATACCACCAGATTCGTATGAAGTTGGGAGATGAGTGGAAAACAGCTTTCAAAACTAAGTTTGGATTATATGAGTGGTTAGTGATGCCTTTTGGTTTAACTAATGCACCTAGCACTTTCATGAGGTTGATGAATGAGGTTTTGCGTGCTTTCATTGGCAAATTTGTGGTGGTATACTTTGATGATATTCTGATTTAAAGCAAATCTTTAGAGGAACACCTTGATCATTTACGTGCTGTTTTTAATGCTTTGCGCGATGCACGTTTGTTTGGTAACCTTGCGAAGTGCAGTTTTTGCACCGATCGTGTATCGTTTCTTGGCTATGTTGTTACTCCGTAGGGAATTAAGGTTGATCAAGCCAAGGTCGAGGCAATTCAGAGTTGGCCGCCTTCCAAAACGGTCACACAGGTTCGAAGTTTTTTAGGACTTGCAGGATTCTATCAGTGCTTCGTGCGGGATTTCAGCACCATTGCCGCACCGCTGAATGAGCTTACAAAGAAGGGAGCGCCTTTCACGTGGGGCACCACACAAGTGAACGCCTTCAACATGTTAAAAGATAAGTTGACACATGCACCTCTCCTCCAATTTCCAAATTTTAATAAGACTTTTGAACTCGAATGTGATGCTAGTGGGATTGGATTGGGTGGTGTTTTGCTACAAGAGGGAAAACCCGTTGCAAATTGAGTGGGCCTGTTCTGAATTATTCTACTTACTACTAAGAATTGTATGCTCTTGTGAGAACTCTGGAAACATGGCAACATTATTTATGGCCCAAGGAATTTGTCATACATTCTGATCATGAATCTTTAAAACATATTCGTAGTCAAGGCAAACTGAATCGTAGGCATGCTAAATGGGTTGAATTTATTGAATCTTTTCCTTATGTCATTAAACACAAGAAGGGAAAGGAGAATATCATTGCTGATGCTTTGTCTCGGAGATATACTTTGTTGACACAACTTGACTAATCTTTGGCCTCGAAACAATCAAAGCCCAATATGTGAATGATGATGATTTTAAAGACGTGTTGTTGCACTGTAAGGATGGAAGGACATGGAACAGATTTGTCTTCAATGATGGGTTTATTTTTAGATCTAACAAGCTATGCATTCCAGCTAGCTCTATTTGTTTGTTGTTGCTGCAAGAAGCGCATGGCGGTGGGTTGATGGGGCACTTTGGTGCCAAGAAGACGGAGGACATCCTTGCTAGCCATTTCTTTTGGCCGAGGATGAGAAGAGACGTGGAGCGATTTGTGGCTCGCTGCACGACATGTCAAAAGGCTAAGTCACGCTTAAACCCCCATGGTTTATATATGCCTCTACTGTTCCTAGTGTTCCTTGGGAAGATATTTCAATGGATTTTGTGTTGGGCTTGCCTAGGACCAAGAGGGCGAGATTGCATTTTTGTGGTTGTGGATAGGTTTTCTAAAATGGCACATTTCATACCATGTCATAAAACCGATGATGCTACTCATATTGCCGACTTGTTCTTTCGGGAGGTTGTTCGCTTGCATGGTGTGCCAAACACCATTGTTTCAGACCGTGACACTAAATTTCTCAGCCATTTTTGGAGAACTTTGTGGGCTAAATTGGGGACTAAGCTTTTGTTTTCTACTACTTGTCATCCCCAAACCGATGGGCAAACGGAAGTTGTGAATAGGACTTTGTCTACTATGTTAAGGGTTGTTTTAAAGACAAATATTAAGATGTGGGAAGAATGTTTGCCTCATATTGAATTTGCATACAATCGTTCGTTGCATTTCACTACAAAGATGTGCCCTTTTGAGATTGTTTATGGATTTTTGCCTCGTGCTCCTATTGATTTAATGCCTTTGCCATCTTCAAAAACTGAATTTTGATGCTAAACAACGTCTTGAGTTGATGTTAAAACTCCATGAAACAACTAAAGAAAACATAGAGCGCATGAATGCTAACTATAAGCTTCTTGGTGACAAAGGTAGACGTCAATTGAATTTTGAACCTGGTAATTTGGTTTGGTTACATTTGCGAAAGGAACGATTTCCTGATTTGCGAAAGTCTAAGTTGATGCCTAGAGCTGATGGACCTTTTAAAGTGCTTGAAAAAATTAATGAAAATGCATACAAGCTTGATCTCCCGCAGATTTTGGGGTTAGTCCCACTTTTAACGTTGCAGATTTAAAGCCATATTTGGAAGACGAAGATGAGCTTGAGTCGAGGATGACTCCAATGCAGGGGAGGATGATGAGGACATCAATACTACCGATACATCCACGCCTCCACACGTACAACTTCATGGCCCAATAACCCGCGCTCGTGCACGTCAGCTCAACCATTAGGTGAGTTCATTCTTAAGTTTATGTTCCTCTCCTTTATACCCGGAGGCACGTGCACTTTTGTTTTACTCAGGAACGATGGAGAGGATCCAACGGGAAGAGGATTCGCGCGGGGTGGATTCGGACTGCAGCACAGTGCCAAGTTCTAACGGCCGCCACGACTTCATGCAAACTCCGATTTGGGCGTGCAAGTACTTGATGGAAAGGTTATCAAGTCTACTTTCAAATGGATCCAGCCCCATGTCAATATCTGTCCTGGAGCGGCTGCAATTGTCCTTTTTCTACCGAGTGTTTTCTGTCTTTGGTGTTGCGTCACCTCTTTTGGCCCAATGGGCCGTGTATCAAGTTGGGCCCATTAGGGGCGCGTCCTAGGTTTAGCACGACTCCGGCACCCCTGTGGTCGTCTCTCCCCTCTTCTTAAACCTTCAGCCGCCACCGAGAAGGGTGGGTTTTGTTGATTAGAGTTAGCCTTTTGCTACTTGCACACAGCGCGCGTGTCGGCTAGACCGTCCGTCTGTTTGTCTTCGGAACCTCACCATATCGTGTATTCAGATTTAATATTTCATCTTAATATATAGCAATTTCAGTGCTTGTTTTACTTGTTCTTGCTTGTTCTTCGATTGCTTGCAGGACGAGTGCCCTAGTGGCCAGGTTGTCGCGCACCGCAAGATCGCGTCAACCATCGGAGACGGTGTATCGGTTGCTAAGGCGCATCATCCTTGGACGGTTGTAGTCGGGCCGTGAACGTCGCCTCCATTCCCCAATCGAGTTATCCTCCACCTCTTATCGAAAGATCGGGACTAAACCCTAGCGGGATCGCATCAACTACGCACAAGATGCCCACGGCGACTAGAGTCGAAGAGGTTTTTGTGTACTCTTTCATATTATGTTGTACTTGCTTTTTACTTTATGGCCAACTTTCTTGCACCCCAAGTCCCTTTGTAACTGCCCCCTTGAGCTATAAAAGGGATGGCAGGTCGCACGGGCGAGGAGGAGGCTAGATCCAAAGGACATAGGACATAGGCTTGTTATCCACGGGGAGGGCCAAACGTGTCTAAAATCTTGGCTCGCATTGTTCTCGAGTCGACCATCAGACCCATCGGTAGGATGCCCCAACCACACTTTTCACCTCCTCGGGCAGCCCCCATGGAGGACTGATCGACCACCCATCGACATTTGGTGCGCCAGGTAGGGGTCGCTTCTTCGCCGACCCGAGCGGTTTGATGGATGTCTTCTTCCCCACTGACTTCACGGCACCCGTGGGGACGATATTCGTCTTTGGAAGCCTAGTCTTCTGCGCCGATGATTTCAGCTGGCTCACCCTCTCCCGGGAGGCTTCTGGCGCGTTGGAACGCGCCACCGCGCAATGACGCACGACGACGATGGCGAGGTGTGTGGCATCACATCTTGAGGCCTCGACACCCATGGTTCACCCGGCCATGAAGGCTTGGCGACCTAGGGCCCCGACTGCTTGCACGATGGTCTTGAGGGCAGGCTCCACGTGGGCACGGATCGAGTGCACCGAGGGGCGTCGCGCTGCGCGCCCGGCTCCCTCGCTATGAAGGGTGTCTTCACCTACTCCTTTCATCGCTGGGCGTGTCTCCATCCTATCTGGGCCGGTGAGTCCCGAGAAGCTCGCCCGGTATGCTCCTCCTCATCTCGCTGCGCCAGCCAAGAGCCTATGTTGGCCGGTGTTCGCACCTTGTTGACGGTAAAATTGTCACGCACTGGCCTGAGAGATCTGCTTAACTCTAGTGCAGGTCGAAATATTGCTTCTGAGGTTCATAGGCGTGTCGGTTGGTTTGATCCTGCAATCAACAAGAAACAAAAAAAATAAAACGAAGTTAGTCCGTAAACGATAGCCGATCGGCTAATGGCCGATGACGTATCGTTTAATATTAAGCCGATGCAATATGCATTGAATCGGCCAAGGGAAATTAGATCTAATCGATCAGTTGTAGATATTCATAATATGTAATCTACATTTTGAAATACATTTAAACTAAGTGATTGGGATAGATCGGTAGCGTACCGAGACAGTATAAATCACTTATGTCTAAAAGCACTTTAAAACGAAGATTATACTTATTTATAGCATAGCCGATGCATAAGTCTAACATGTATCAGCTAGTACTCCGATACCACTTTATACTAAGATATCAATATAGATTAAATACATTAAACAGAAACCGATCAAGTGTTAAGATAACCTAACAGATCGATAACAGGCTTAATATATTTTGTCACATTGAGATCTTAATATAAAGGGCAGATTTAGCATATCAAGTAAACATAGAAAGAACAAGATAGCTAAAACAGGTAAGATCGGCTGAAACCCCGATACTATCTCTAATAGAAATCATGAGACAGGATAGGTATTATGATTCTAGATCAAACTTAGTAGGTTAGACTTAACCGATGCAGCACTAAGCGTAAATAGAAGCATAAGATCTAAACAAATCAATGAAAACCTTTCTAGATGGTTGATACACTATATAATCCAAGTCGACATTGACATCTAACCCTATCGGTTGTTGGCTAGTTACAAAGGCTAGTCGATTAGGGTTAGATCGCAATATCGATCTAGATTATATAATATATATGGTAACTTGATGATTTACGTAAACAGGATTAGAGTGTCATAAAGATGAAAGAACTAATCCCAAGAGTGCAAGCCGTCATGACAAGCTTTACCTCTTGTCGGAGATCGAACTCGACGCAACCCAACTCAAAGCAAGAACTCGTCGAAGTAATTGAAAAAAAGGGTGGCGATGTACCGAAGTTGTATTGAACTGATAGGTTTTCTTATTACAGAGTCTTGGGTCATATTTATACCTAGATACAAGATATGTCCTTGTCGGACACGATCCCTATCTCTATTACAATTTAAATTACAGATAAGTCCCTTATGGCGGACTCTTACCGACATAATCTATAAGGAAACTATTTAAAATATCCTAATTAATCGATACAATTGCCTTTCTCGGACTCTATCCATGTATGGCAATCCTCATGAAGCACTCCAAATGAATCCGATGATGATTCCAATGTTATCTTACCATAATTGGCTACATCGGCTTACCCTGTCCGATTCGGCATCGGCCGACGAAAACCTTAGCTGTATTCGGTTCTTAGCCGACGAACTCTCTAGCCGATTCGGTCTGCACTTGGTGCGCACTCTGTTTCTGAAAATCCCGATTTCCTCCAAATCGGCTTCGACCTTAACTCCAAATCCGATGCATGATTTACCAAATTTGGTCGTTAACTCATGCCCCCCAAGTCCGCTATATTGATAATGTTGCGGATTTGTCAAATCTTATCTCCATGAAAATTTAGGGCTTTCTATTGGACAGTTACCACGCTTCTTTAAATAATAACCACCGCCTCGAAGTTTTTCATGCCGTCACTTGTGCTCTCACCGCTTTAGCCACAAATGCCACTAATCTCCACCGGCGACCTCCTCGGAGCCCTCGGCGAACGTGCAAGCGACCTCCGCGCGGCAACAGCTTCACCCCTGGTGATGTCGACCTCAACCACTCCCTCCGATGCGTCATCGACTGAGTTCCCTGAGGTAAGCCCCATCAGCTATAACTCCTTCTCTTGCTGCGATTAGTATTTGCTTTTCGTGATTCCCCTTTTTCTTTTCATTGTAGCATCTCTCGAACCAAATTGCAATTCCCAGCCTTGTTCATGCCAACCGATTCTTCTTAGGCCTAATCGGCAACTCAGAACTCATCGAATTCAAAAACACTAAGACCAATAGGGTTCTTTTTAGGCTAACAAACCCTAGTTTGGCGCACGGGGCCGAAACTTTCAAATCGTGGCCATCCACTGATAAGACTTGGCTGAAGTGGTATAACAGGGTATCGGCTAGCAAATAAAGCCACTGGGAAGAACTTGGGATAGCACAGTACCTGGCTCTAACCATAGCCGATATGCCTAATGACGAGCCCCTGCTGTCGGTTGCAATCTATTTTTGGTCCAACACTCTCAATGCTTTTATGTTCCAACAAAGACCGATGACACCAACTCTCCTGGATGTGGTTATGATCACCAGCCTAGACATCACATCATCGGTCAATCCTGTCAGCTTGAACTCAAAATGCCAATTTTCTTTCAAGACCGGGCTATTGGCGGATGGAATGGATTTATCAGCCAAAATATAGGAACCAGCCAAGTAGGCCCTAGGGAGCATGCAGCCTTCTTGCTAATGTGGTTGGAAAATTTTTTGTTTTGTGGTTCAAGCTGCGGCCCTACAACCAACTGGCAGCATATAGGCGAGGCCCTGGTAGAGAAGAGGCAAATTCCTTTAGGGAAATACTTGCTAATGTACCTTTATCAGATGTTGAACACTGCATTGGCTAAGATTGCTGCCGATTCTGCTATCGGCACTAGCGGCCCTTGGTGGCTTCTGCAACTTTGGCTCAATCTGCATATGCACAAGGTTGCTAGGAGGCAAGAACTAGTGGAGGCCAGCTTCCCATTAGCACATCCGATGACAGATGAAGATGGCGATGAAGTCACCACACACCAATGCATGTCTTTTGGAGTCTTTTGGAGTGGAGCATCTTCATATACCGGATCCAAGCTATCGGTTCATCTCCTTAGGGATTGGTTCTGCAACTTTTACGAAGGATGCCCCAGGAGCACAAGGATCTGGTTTGCCTATGCAAACTTTGAGGATTTTGAACTGCCCAATGACTTCAGATTCAATGAGATTAAATGTGAGAAATTTGATAAGTCTAGGGAAGTCTTCACAGCTGCCATCTCTCCCTGCATTCTCCCAGTCGGCATCCACGAAGGCAGAAATGTCCAATTGTCATATGAGTTCTATCACCCGATGATTGCTGCCAGACAATTGGGTATGGGGCAGCTGCCGATTGGCCTGCACTTTGCCGATAAGATCCAAGCCAGGGGAGAGATCACCTCAGGGCTTATGATGGACAAACTGCTACACATTGAAGGCCCCTCCCTCAGCAGCATTAACAACATAGAGCTAGCTATGATGAGGAATACATCCTTCGACCGATGGTGGGTTGAATGGAAGAAACACCACTTTCACCAATCGGCTTCGATGTACATGACCACCATACTCCCGAAATTGATTCCACAAGTAGGCACTCTTCTTCTTTGTAAAATTCTGCATCATCGGTTAACATCTTTTAATATCTGACCATTTTTATCTCTGTTTGCAGACTACCGATTCCTTTCGTCCTCACACCAACAACACTGGAGCCACCATCTGCTATGCTGCCGGGATCATTCCAAATGGTGGTGGCCTTGCTCCTTCTGTGATCGGCTTCCATGCCCCCAAGGTCACCTCTTTACTTCATGGACAAGCCCGTCGCCGATCCCCTTGAGGCGAGGAAAAGAAAAGGGCCAAGCCATCACCGCCGATCCATCGCTGTAAGGAAGAAAACTTTTAAGAAACAAAAGACAGCCACAATTGATGATCTGCCACCCTTGGATCCAGACGTAAAGGAGTTCTTGAATCAAGAGGAAATAGAGGAAGCCATTGATGACACTGCGGTCAAAACAAGTGAACCAAGAAGAACCACGCCGAACCTCATCCTCAGTTGGTATGTATCTCTTTGGAGTTCCTTTCTTCCTTTGAATATTCATATTTCAATTCTAACCAAACCCCTTTACATGCAGAAGAAGAAATTGGCCACCAAGAAGAAACCGGCTCCAGCTTTATCGGTAATTTTGAACTCAAACCCTTTCTCAATTTTTAATTAGCCGATTCTGAATCAAACTTGTCTCTCTTCTTCTTGTACAGCCTCCTCGTTCACCAGCAGTTGCCCCACATGAATCTAGTGAGCGAACTCCATCGGCTAGGGGCAGTCACAACATTCAAGCAAAAGTAGCACCGGCTCCTGTCATCCCTATAAGCACTCCCTTAACTCCATATCGGTTGTTTTAAGCTTTCCAAAACTTAACAATCTCAACATTTTCTTTTTCAGGCTCTAGCCGGTATGTTCTCCTTCGACATTAAGCAGTTCATGGATGATGAGGAGGAAACCACAAGTAAATCTCTTGCTCCTCTTCCCGATGACATGGAGGCTAATCTTATAGATATGGCTAATCGGCTAGGAAGCTCCTTGGACTACTTAGTCACTAACTGCGGTCCGATCAGAGCTAGATTTGATGAGATTCAAGACCAAATTCTAGATGATCTAGCCGATGTCATCTCCCAAGCAACTTATCTTGAACAACACCGATACAACCTGAAGAGAGCACGACAAAGGATTGCCAATCGGTGCGAGAGAAAAGCTCTTGAAGCCACCATCGAAGCCAATCGGCAATCAATCACCGCAGAGAAGATCAAGCTCGATGAGATGACTGCAGGGCCAAGCTCCATTCAGACCAGCATTGATCGGCTGGAAAAACACAAGAAAGAATTACTAGCTGAGCTGGAGAAGTGCAGAGCTGACTTGGCATCGGAGAGGCAGAAACTTGCCGATCTCCCTAGGGCTATTGAAGAACAAAAGTCCAAATTGAAGACTTCAGTCAAACATCTGTCAGAACTTATGAAGTCTTTGAAGATAATCCCAGGGACTGACGCAACCGATGCCCAAACAATCGAGGAGATAGAACAAATCAGGCAGAAGGCTGTATCGGCAATCGACAGATTTGTATCCGGCTGAGCTGATCCATGTAATAGGACTTAGAAACTGTTGTGAACACTGGTAAACTTTTGTGACGATTCCTGTAAACTTTTGTGAACTCCTCACAATGACTCTTGTGATGCGCTGATTCTTGTAATATATCTTGCGTCAAAATTTTTTTGAGGTCCACATATTTTTGTACGCATGTATGTATGCCCCCCTAATTTTACAATGTCAAACATTGATAAAATTATGGCTTGACTAAGGACAATATCACAAAATATCGGCCATCACACATCGGCAAACACAACCGATTAGGATAGGATAAAATAGACTAAGGGCGATACAACTTATATCGGCCATCAAGCATCGGCAGAAGTCAACCGATTAAGATAAATTTAAAAGACTAAGGACCCTTTTGAGATTGTTTATGGCTTCATACCACGTGCTCCTATTGATTTGATGCCCTTGCCGACTTCTGAAAAACTAAACTTTGATGCTAAGCAACATGCTGAATTGATGCTAAAGCTGCATGAAACAACTAAAGAAAATATAGAGCGCATGAATGCTAAGTATAAATCTGCTGGCGATAAGGGTAGGAGGCACTTAACGTTTACACCATGTGATTTGGTTTGGTTGCACTTAAGAAAGGAGAGGTTTCTGACATTGAGAAAATCTAAATTGATGCCTCGAGCTGATGGCCCTTTTAAAGTGTTGCAACGTGTTAACAAGAATGCATATAAGCTTGATCTTCCTGCAGATTTTGGGGTTAGCCCCACGTTTAACATTGCAGATTTAAAACCATATTTGGGAGAAGAAGATGAGCTTGAGTCGAGGACGACTCAAATGCAAGAAGGAGAGGATGATGACGACATCATAGCCATCGATACGTCCACCCCTCCACTTGGTCCCCTTACCCATGCTCGTGCTCGACAACTTAACCATCAAGTAAGCTCCTTTTTAAGCTCTTGTCCATCTTGTTTAGACAACGGAGACGCGTGCGCTGTTGTTTTGCTTAGGAATGAAGAACAGGAACAAATGGGGAATGGAATCACGAGCACCAGGTTCGGCAGCAGAACAGCGACAACTTCTGACAGGCGCTACGACCTCATACGGACTCCGATTGGGGTGATGTTGGACTTCTTGGAAAGCCTATCAAATCAACTTTCAAATGCATTTGGAATCAGCTTCAAATTCGTTCTGAGTCTATGGAAATCATCAAAATGGTCACGACTGGTACTGTGTTATCAGAACTTGTGCCGATGGGCCTTGTATCAAGTTGGGCCCATTAGGGGCGCGTCCTAGGGTTTGGGGGAAACCTCCTGGTCGTCTCCAACCTTACAAATACTCTAGCAGCCGCCACTCTAGGGGGTTTTTTTAGTGCACATTTTAGCCACTGTTGCTAGCTGCCTGCTGGAGGAGCGCGTGATGGATCAGCCTCCCTGTTTTCCCGCCTTCAGAACCCCACCATATTGTATCTTGGATTCGAATCCTTCATTCCCATCTGGTATTTTGAGTACCTGTTATCTTGTTCTTGCAAGTTTCTTCGATTTGCTTGCAGGATTGAGAGCCCTCGTGGCTGGTGTCGTGCTCCACAAGGTGCGACATCCTTGGAGGTGGTGTATCGGTTGCTAAGGTGCAGCGCTAGTGAGGGTTGTAGTCGGACCGCCAACGTCATCCCCATCCCCCAAATCGAGTTACCCCCGCCTCTCATCGAAAGATCGGGCTCCAACCCTAGCGGGTCCTTATCATTCTTGTTCATGAAAGAGGAATTGAGGTTACACCAAGGAGCATAAATGCTATCAAGGCGATCCAGCCTCCGAAGGACAAGAAGCAGCTTAAATCATTGATCGACAAAATCAACTTCATAAGGCGGTTCATAGCTAATCTTTCAGAGAAGATGGAGCCGTTCACACCGCTGCTTCGGCTCAAAGCCGATCAAGCATTCACATGGGGAGCAGAGCAGCAAAAGGCTTTGGACAATATCAAGGATTATCTAAACTCCCCTCCGGTTTTAATGCCTCCACAAAAAGGGATACCATTCAAGCTGTACCTATCAGCAGACGATAAGTCAATCGGCTCGGTTTTAATCCAAGAGGTTGAGGGTAAGGAAAAGGCTATCTTCTATCTCAGCTGACGGCTACTAGACGTAGAAACAAGGTATTCACCAGTGGAGAAGTTATGCCTATGTCTATATTTTTCATGTACCAAGTTAAGACATTGTCTGCTATCCAACGAGTGCACAATAATCAGAAAGCCGATGTAGTTAATGAAGGGTTACGCGGAGGCTACGCTAGCCGGAAACAAAAACTTTTACCGCGCAAACCAGGAACACTTGCAAGTAAGGGCCGATAGATCGTTACCGATTGGAGTAGAACGCAGCGGAATAGCCAATCAGGGCAATCCGATCCGGAACAGTGTAGCCGATTCCCGCAAGCCGACAGCCGATACCCGGGGACAGCCGATTCGCCAATCAGCCGATTCGCAGATGCCGTAGCCGATCCGAGTCGTCCGACTATGTTCTTGCGCCTCGCTCCGATGCGCTCGACCGCAGCCGATTCCTCCACAGCCGATGAACAGCGTGCAACATAGCAGCGCCTCTACCGGTATCCACACGTCCGAGGACAGAACGCCATGCACCCGTGTGCTAGCCGTATCCGAGTCCAACTCGAATGCCTATTCTTATCCCCTTAAGCATGCGACCCTGTAGGTTCAGGTATACTCGGTTTCGGCTATAGTCTAACTTAGCCGATCGTCGGCTCGAGTCCAACTCACCGACCCGTCAACAGACGGCGCCTAGCAACACATATTGACACCATAGTATACAAGAATAATATCGGCTCGAACCCGTAATGTGTACACAAATCCGTTTGCCTCACGATACCAATTAAGCTATAGGCAAGATGTGTGCCATCCCTTCAATAGCTTAACCATTCACTCGAACCGTATTGGATTATCTGTCCGTTGATTGACTCCTCAATCAACTTAGCATGGCCATGCATTTCCATAATCCATTACCTCGAGGGGCCCAGAGATATCTCTCCAAAGGAGGGGCAAATTCCATCTTGATCACTCACATCCCACTCCATGTTTCATAGCAAACCCGAAAACTACCTTTATACCTACCCAGCTACGGAATAGAGTTTGGTAGTCCCAAAGTAGGCTACTACATATGTTGGAATCCATGGTGATCTCGGTCTAAGGACTTTGTACCAACACTACCCGAGACCAACTAATAGCACATTAATTCCTATAGCGTCTCATGGTGGGTCTATCCAACAATGTGTTCTCCAACACATGTGTCCATGTTTATTGATATGGTATCTCCATACCCATGATCTATGAGACATGATCATCAATCAATAAACATGCCGATCTTAGAATCATATTTGTTCCAACAATATGACATATGATCGAGGATCGTTTAGAAATAGATTCATACATAAAGAGTCTCATAAATAAGTCACGTACTTTTTGATCAATACAAGATGTCTATTTCATGGAACCGAATAACACTTTATTTATTTATACATAAACATTGACGTGATATCCAACATCTCCATGTTGCCTCTAGGGCATATCACTAACAATCTCCCACTTGCACTAGAGTCAATCATGTATCTAATACCCATTGCTCTTGTGTGCGTCTCATGCTTCGGCTGAGGGAGAGGTTTTGTCAGCGGATCGGCTATGTTGAGATCCGTGTGCACTTTGCATATCTTGACATCACCTCTATCCACTATCTCGCGGATGAGATGATATCGCCGAAGTATGTGTTTGGACTTCTGATGTGACCTCGGCTCCTTGGCTTGCGCAATGGCTCCACTATTATCACAATAGAGAGACATTGGACCGTCGTACTAGTCATCACACCAAGCTCGAAACAAATTTCTTGATCCAAACAGCCTCCTTTGCAGCTTCCAGCAGCAATGTACTCGGCCTCTCGTTGTAGAATCAGCAAGTATCCCGCTTGGAACTTTTCCAGTGACGCGCCTCCGTTCAGCAGTAACACGAACCCGCATTGTGATCTATAATCATCCTTGTTTGTTTGGAAGCTAGCATCGGTGTAACCACTTACAACGAGCTCTTCTTCACCTCCATAGACTAGGAACATATCCTTAGTTCTTCTCAAGTACTTAAGGATATTCTTTACGGCATCCAGTGACCTTCACTGGATCTCGATCGGTATCGCTCGTAGCACTCGTGGCGTACGAGACATCTCGGCGTGTACATGATGGATCCAATTGCCGAAGCATATGGAACCATACCCATCTTATTCTCGCTCATCATGTGTCCGAGGACACCGATTCTTGCTAAGATTAATGCCATGTGACATGGGCAAGAAACCTTTCTTGGAATCATGCATGTTGAACCTTTTCAACACCTTGTCAATGCATGTACTTTGGCTTAATCCAATTAGCCTCTTGGATCTATCTCTATAGATCCGAATGCCCAATATGTATGTTGCCTCCCTAAGTCTTTCATGGAAAAACTATTTTTCAATGAAGACTTGACGGATTCTAGCATAGGGATATCATTTCCAATCAACAATATGTCATCTACATATAAGATTAGAAATACAATTACGCTCCCACCGACCTTTTGTAAACACAAGCCTCTTCTTCGTTTTTGATGAAACCAAACCCTTTGATTACTTCATCAAAACGAATATTCCAACTCCGAGATGCTTGCTTCAATCCATAAATGGATTTTTGTAGCTTGCATATCTTTCCAGCGATTCTGGATCGACAAAACCCCGAGGTTGTATCATGTATACATCCTCGCTTAGGTTTCCATTTAGGAAAGCCGTTTTGACATCCATCTCGCCATATCTCATAATCGAAATATGCAAGAATCGCTAGGATAATCCGAATAGATTTAAGCATTGCGACGGGCAAGAAGGTTTCATCATAATCAACTCCTTGAATCTGTTTAAAACATTTCGCCACCAATCGCGCCTTATAGGTGTGAACATTTCCATCCATATCGGCCTTTTCTTAAAAACCCATTTACACTCAATGGTTTTGACACCATCAGTGGATCAACCAAGTTCCAAACTTGATTGTCGTACATGGATTCTATTTTGGATTTCATGGCTCCAAGCCACTTGTTGGAATCGGGTCCCACCATCGCTTCCTCATTGGTCTTTGGCTCATCGTTGTCCAACAACAATATATCACGTTGTTCCGCTGTGTATTTGTCGGCGCACGACGTGATCTTTCGCACCTCCTGGGCCTGGTGTATCTACAACCGGTGGCGCAACACTTTGCTCCTCCTGTTGTGGTTCCGTGGTCGCCGAAACATTTTTCGGTGTTTCTTGAACTTCTTCAAGATGCACCCTGCTCCCACTAACCCTTCTTGAAAGAAACTCTTTTCCAAGAAGACACCGTGTCGGGCGACAAACACTTTGCCTTGTTCCCGATTATAAAAGTAATATCCCTTGGTTTCCTTAGGATATCCCACAAAGAAGCACTTGTCGATTTGGGTGTGAGCTTGTCGATCAGTAAACGTTTTACATAAGCCTCACATCCCCAAATTTTGAGAAATGACAAACTAGGGGGTTGCCCCTGTCCATATCTCATATGGTGTCTTTTCAACCGACTTAGATGGAACTCTATTTAGTGTGAGCGCATTGTTTCAAGAGCATATCCCCGAAGGATAACGGAAGATCACTTTGGCTCATCATCGACCGCACCATGTCCAACAAGGTACGATTTCTCCGTTCGGACACCCCATTCCATTGTGGAGTTCCTGGTGGAGTCAATCGTGGAATAATTCCACAATCTTTCGATGATTACCAAACTCTTGGCTCAAGTATTCTCCTCCACGATCGATCGGAGAAACTTGATTGTTTTCCCTAAATGATTCTCAGACTTCATTCGGAATTCTTTGAACTTTTCAAAGGATTCGGACTTATACCTCATTAAGTAGATATAACCATATCTACTAAAGTCATCGGTAAAGGTAATGAAGTACCGATAACCACCTCCGCCGTTGAGCTCATTGGTCCACATACATCGCAGTATATACGAGTGCCAACAAGTCACTTGCTCTTTCACTATGTCCCGTGAAAGGTGCCTTTGTCATCTTACCAAGTAAACAAGACTCACATGTCTCAAATGATTCAAAATCAAAAGAGTGAAGTAATCCATCCTTATGGAGCTTCTCCATGCGTTTCTTATTTATATGGCCTAAGCGACAATGCCGGATAAACGTGAGGTTTGTATCATTAGAGAGTTGCCTTTCGTATTAATGTTATAGATGGGAGACGCTTCAAGATTCAAAACGTATAAGCCATTCACCAATGGAGCATGAAAATAGAACATATCTCTAAGATATATTGAACAACCATTGTTCATTGATCTAAAATCATATCCTTCCGCTTGCAAACATGAAGCGAAATAACGTTTTGACATAGTGTTGGAACACAATAACAATTATTCAATTCCAAAACTAATCCCGAAGGTAGATGAAGTGGTACTCGTGCCGACAAGCAACTATAGCAACGCTTGCTCCATTGCCGACGCGCAGTTCACCTCGCCCCTTCTTAAGCCTCTACTTCTTCTTATTCCCGCAACGATTTGCAAATATGAGCTACCGATCGGTATCAAATACCCAAGAGTCAAGTAGGTGAAGTAGCAAGATTAATGTCTATAACATTACTACCTGAAGCATAAGTCATACTTTGCTTCTTTTTAGATCCTCCATGTACTTCTTGCGTTCCTTTTCCAGGTGGCATGTCTCCTTGCGTAGAAGCAAACGGCATCCGATGCCGTCGACCCCTTCTTACCCTTCTTTGCATTAGAGGCACTCGCGATCTCATCGGGAGTTAACTTTCTCTTGGTGCAAAGCTTCTTGACACGTGGTTTGCGCTTAGCCTTCGCATCATCATCACATGATGACCGTTTTTCGGATACTCTCCTCACTGTCTTTAGCATCCCATGCAATTCAGCCAAGGTCCTATCCATATTGTTCATGTGATAATTTAATATGAATGGCCCGAAGCTCGGAGGGAGCGACCGGAGAATCACATCGTAGCCAACTCTTGGCTAAGGGGAAAACCTAATTTTTACACTCTCAATGTAGCCAATCATTTTTATCACATGCGGATCGACGGGATTCCCTCAACAAGCTCGCACGCAAACAAGGACTTTGAGGTGTTGAACCTCTCGGCCCGAGCTTGGTTCTCAAACACACCGCGCATCCCGAATAATAGTGTGAGCATTGTTGCTCTCATATTGCTTCGAAGCTCGGGGACATTGTAGCAAGCATGAGACAACTTATATCTAGGGCATCATTAGTGTGCTTCTCGTAAGCCCTCCGTGCGCTGCGGTGGCATTACTAGGCAAATCCTCGGGATAGGGTACTTCAAGAACGTACTTCTTACGCTCTTACTTGAGAACAATTCTCAAGTTGCGATACCAATCCATAAAGTTTGTTCCATTTAATTTTTCCTTTTCGAGAATAGATCGCAAATTAAAGGAACTGGGTGTAGTATTAGCCGCCATTTATTCTACAACAGAAAAAGCAAAGTTTAGCACAATGTTTATGCTATGTCTATTGTTAAACAATTTAACATTAGACTCCCATTACGTATTGGGTCAAGATCCACATGTTAATTAATTTTCTAATGAGCTTTGGCATCACTGCTAGAAAATTAGTAACATCGGTAAGCAACTCCTTGCTAATCACATCTCTATGTGACTCTTGTTGTTGGTGTGGCATCTCCATGCCCCGGCCCCAACCTATGCCCCAAGGCCCAAAACTGTTTTGATAGCCTTGTTAGGTAAACCAAATGCTTCGGCATAATCACATTATACCGTTCCGATACACTATCAAGGAACGCTATCTCGAAGCCGACTCAAAACTAGTTCTATGGATATTGCTTCGACGTAATCACATTACGCCGTTCCGATACACTATCAAGGAACGCAATTAACATCAACTCTCCTCTACAGATCCCGTAAAACCGATTGATCTAATCAACCCGTGCGCAAAACTTGTTCCAGATCCAATCTAAAATCCGAACTAAGCAAGATTAGCTCTGATACCACTGAAGGGTTACGCGGAGGCTACGCTAGCCGAAAACAAAAACTTTTACCGCGCAAACCAGGAACACTTGCAAGTAAGGGCCGATAGATCGTTACCGATAGGAGTAGAACGCAGCGGAATAGCCAATCGTGGCAATCCGATCCGAAACAAGTAGCCGATTCCCGCAAGCCGACACCGATACCCGGGGATGCCTGATTCGCCAATCAGCCGATTCGCAGATGCCGTAGCCGATCCGAGTCGTCCGACTATGTTCTCGCGCCTCGCTCCGATGCGCTCGACCGCAGCCGATTCCTCCACAGCCGATCAACAGCGCCCAACGTAGCAGCGCCTCTACCGGTATCCACACGTCCGAGGACAGAACGCCGTGCACCCGTGTGCTAGCACGCAATGCAAGGCTAGGGTTTGGCTCGAAAGTGGGGAGGGTTTCCGTGGAGATTGATCTCGGCGACTTTTGTTGCACGCGATGCAATTGACGTGTCGCAGCTCTCCACCCCTCCCTCCTATATATAGAGTTGGCCGACTGGGACTAGTGGCCGATTAGGACTCTATTTTGAATCGGATCTCATCCGTATTTCACAGAGTTGGCCGCCCACACGTCGTAAGCCCATAGGACTCTATCCGATCGGATCCCTATCCGATCGAGCCGTATCCGAGTCCAACTCGAATGCCTATTCTTATCCCCTTAAGCATGCGACCCTGTAGGTTCAGGTATACTTGGTTTCGGCTATAGTCTAACTTAGCCGAACGTCGGCTCGAGTCCAACTCAGCCGACCCGTCAACACGGCGCCTAGCAAGACATATTGACACCATAGTATACAAGAATAATATCGGCTCGAACCTGTAATGTGTACACAAATGCCTTTGCCTCACGATACCAATTAAGCTATAGGCAAGATGTGTGTCATCCCTTCAATAGCTTAACCATTCACTCGAACCGTATTGGATTATCCGTCCGTTGATTGACTCCTCAATCAACTTAGCATGGCCATGCATTTCCATAATCCATTACCTCGAGGGGCCCAGAGATATCTCTCCAAAGGAGGGGCAAATTCCATCTTGATCACTCACATCCCACTCCATGTTTCATAGCAAACCCGAAAACTACCTTTATAACTACCCGTACGGAATAGCGTTTGGTAGTCCCAAAGTAGGCTACTACATATGTTGGAATCCATGGTGATCTCGGTCTAAGGACTTTGTACCAACACTACCCGAGACCAATTAATGGCACATTAATTCCTGTAGTGTCTCATGGTGGGTCTATCCAACAATGTGTTCTCCAACACATGTGTCCATGTTTATTGATATGGTATCTCCATACCCATGATCTATGAGACATGATCATCAATCAATAAACATGCCGATCTTAGAATCATATTTGTTCCAACAATATGACATATGATCAGGGATCGTTTAGAAATAGATTCATACATAAAGAGTCTCATAAATAAGTCACGTACTTTTTGATCAATACAAGATGTCTATTTCATGGAACTGAATAACACTTTATTCATTTATACATAAACATTGACGTGATATCCAACATCTCCATGTTGCCTCTAGGGCATATCACTAACAGTTAAGTACATGCTATCGGCTCCAGTATTGAAAGGAAGAATTGGAAAGTGGATTTTTGCTCTAACAGAGTTTGATTTGAGGTATCAGGCACCCAGGGCAGTCAAAGGACAAGCTATAGCCGATTTCATCGTGGAGCACAAGAATGACTCAATCGGCTCAGTAGAAATCATGCCTTGGACATTGACATTTGATGGCTTGGTTTGCACCAACGGCTGCGGCATCGGCTTGGTCATTATTTCCCCTAGGAGGGGCATGTTTTCAATTTGCTTTCGCTATAAACACCCATGCTACAAAAAACCAAGCCAAATACGATGCCGTACATAAAGGATTGCATCTACTCAAGGAAGTTGAAGCCGACGCCATCGAAATAATGGGAGATTCACTATTGGTCATCAGCCAGTTGTCAGGAGAGTACGGATGCAAAAACGATGCGCTGATGATCTACTATCAACAATGCCGGGAATTGATGAAAGGGTTCGGCTAGTCACGTTAAAGCATATCTCCAGGGAACAGAATATTGAGGTCAATGACTTAGCTCAAGGGACATCCGGCTATAGGCCGATGATAAAAGATATTGAAATCGAAGTTGCTGCCATTACAGCAGATGATTGGAGGTTTGAAATCTACAACTATCTCAAGAACCCCTCTCAATCGGCTACAAGGAAACTGCGATACAAGGCACTAAGGTATGTTTTGCTCGACGAAGATTTGTATTATCGGACGATTGATGGTGTGCTGCTTAAGTGTTGGGAGCCAATCAAGCCAAAGTGGCCATCGGAGAGGTGCATGAAGGGATTTGCGGCACGCATCAATCGGCTAATAAGATGAAGTGGCTACTTCGGCGAGCAGGGTATTTCTGGCCGACAATGCTGGAAGACTGTTTCAAGTATTACAAGGGTTGTCAGAATTGTCAGAAATTAGGCACCATACAACGAGCACCAGCATTGGCTATGAATCCAATCATCAAGCCTTGGCCATTCAGAGGATGGGGCATTGACATGATCGGCCAGATCAATCCACCCTCAAGCAAAGGGAACAAGTTTATTCTAGTGGCAACATACTATTTTACAAAATGGGTGGAAGCAGTCCCCTTAAAGAAAGTTGACTCTAAGGACGCAATCGAGTTTATTAAAGAACATATCATCTACCGATTTGGCATCCCACAAACAATTACAATGGACCAGGGATCTATATTCATATCAGACAAATTTGTTCAGTTTGCCAACGGCATGGGGATCAAGCTACTTAATTCTTCGCCATACTACGCACAGGCCAACGGGCAGGCCGAAGCTTCAAATAAAAGTTTGATTAAATTGATTAAAAGAAAGATCTCTGAGTACCCAAAGCAATGGCATAGCCAATTAGCCGAATCACTGTGGGCATATCGGATGGCGTGCCATGGATCAATTCAAGTCCCTCCATACAAGCTAGTCTACGGACATGAGGCAGTGCTACCATGGGAAAGTGTCATTGGCTCAAGGCGCATTCAACTACAGGATCAACTCACAGCCGATGATTATTATCACTTGATGGTGGACGAATCAGAAGACTTAGGCCCCGTTCGTAACCGATTTTCAAGTTACTGTTTCCCTCGTTTTCCGTTAGCACGCTTTTCAAACTATTAAATGTTATATTTTGTGCGAAAATTTTTTATATAAAAGTTGCTTAGAAAAATATAGCAAATTTATTTATTAATTTTTTATAAATTAATATTTAATTAATCATATGCTAATTATGTTTCTCGTTTTGCGTGCGACTAATCATCCCACCCCAGCATCCACTTGCGAACGCGCCCTTAGTTTTGTCCAGGATGAGGGCCTTGGAAAAAGTTACAAGGGATAAAGAACAAGTAGCTAGACATTATAATAAAAAAGTTGTGCCTAAATCTTTTGAAGAGGGCGAACTCGTTTGGAAATTGATACTGCCGATTGGGTCCAGGGACAATAAATTCGGCAAGTGGTCACCAAATTGGGAAGGGCCTTTCAAGATCCACAGATGCGTCTCTAAAGGAGCTTATATGTTAGAAGGTTTAGATGGAGAAGTGTTTGGAAGGTCTCTTAATGGAAAATACTTGAAAAAATACTACCCAAGCATATGGATCAACTCATGATTCGGCTGTTTGCTTAGCCGATTCGTGCAAGTCGATGTCCTGTTTCAATCAGGCATCGCCTTTAGGCCATTTTTATGGCACGTTTTTCCTCTAATTTCTATAATCGGCTCCTATTGGCCGATAGCGACTACAACAAAGTGAAATTTGACTTCAGTTCATAATTTTGTCGGCATCGAAGATATCAACAAAATTAGGGGGCATATACATATACAAGATTCAAGATTTAAGCCGATTACAAAAAGTGGACATCAAAAAATAGATCACGAAACCGGACATCTTTCGAGCCTCGTCATCGGCAGTCATCGTAATCGGCGGTCAACATAAAAGATTTCGGAATCAGCAAGCATGATGTAACGCATAAGACCAGAGCTGATTTCATTTACAAGCATATTTCTAGGAATTGACGAGTCGTAACATTGGCAAGGCCGAAGCCGATTTCAAAAGTTAGACCGACATTCACAAAAGCAACAGTCGATTTCAGAATCGCAAAAATATTACAAGGAATTGGATTTTAGTTCTTCAAGAAATCGGCTATAGCCGATAGTGCCATCCGCCTAATTTGATCTACTTCCTCTATGGTCTTGGCATCATCGGTTTCAGACCCGGTCACCGGCCGAATCCCTTTCACCAGGCCCATGAGGCGAGCCACAGCCGCCGTAATATTTTGACATTGGGCGTCGATTTTTGCTGGCAGGCTGGCCATGTACTCCTTGTGGATGTCGATTTCGTTCGTGACTTGAACGAGATCGGCCATCAGTTGATCTTGGCGCGCGAGGAGTTCCTCGAGCTTGGCGGTTGGCTCGGTCTTCAGGCGGTCGAATGCGGCTTTCTGTGCCTCGATGTTTTCTTTGTTGGTTTGGATGGTTGCCGACAGCATTGGGTTTTCTCGGCGGTCGGCTATCCGCTGCTGAGCCCGCTCGTATTTGAATTGGTACACCTCCAAGAAAGTCGCCGGCACAATGGCGTTGGCTATCGCCTCCAGCAACTGGCCTTGGATTTCTTTGAAGCGCGCATGGATTGAGCCGCTATCGGCTACCAGCGCGTCAAGCGAGGCCTCCAGACGATCGTCGATGTCGGCTAGAGCAGCCTTCAGATCCGCATCCAACGGCACCAGCGCCTTCTCGCCGTCCTCGCCCAGGTCCTCGAACTCCGATAGGTCAAAGTTGAGAATATCGGCTATGTTCTGTGAAGAGGAGATGGTCATTAAAAGGAAAACTGCTAAATTAATGGAGCCGATTACAGAGCTTAGTCGACTTGCCGTGGACATCGGAATGAAGGTAGCCTCTTCACCGGCTTGTCGCCCGCGGCCGATGTGGCCTCCTCATCGGCACCATTGGCGCTGCCCGCAGCCGATTCAGTATGTTCGCTTCGTGTTATGGGGGCAGGAGTTGGTGCGAGTGGCGGCTGCAAGGGGGGTTAGTCAAAATCGGCTAAACAATATAAAAGGGAATTGGGAGGTAAAAGCTTATCGTCCGTGACACGACTCGCGGCTTCCTGGTCACACGCTTGGTTCTTTGCCGATTCAAGCATATGAGCAGGTGCAAGTAATTTTGAAGAAGGCCAAAGAGTTGAAGTCACTTACCGTGATCGGCCGGACGGGGCGTTTCGGAGGGCTTGGCGTTTTTTGGATTTTGCTTTCGTCAGCCGATAGGGTAGCAGCATACTTGTCCGAATTCGAATCGGCTGTAGCTTCGTCGACGGCGTCGGCAACTTCTTCACCCTCCACTTCTTCGTTGAGGTAGGCCTCTATGTCCGGGTCGATCGGCGACAGGTCGTCGTCGGCTGCAACCCGCTTCGCCCTCTTGGCGGCCCTTTTCTTCGACTCAGCAGCCGACGTGGCGGCAGCTGACGGCTTAGCCCTCTTCGTCCGCTGAACCAGCTAGCGGGTTTCCCATAAAGTAGAGTGCCGACTTTCGGCGCGTTGAAGCCGATGGCGATGGCGCCAGCCCGCGCCCGTCCGGCAAAATGCCGAGCGCATACTGGATCACTACTCCACTTCGGCTAACTGGGAGAGGGGAGTCGTCAACTGTCTGCAAACAAGAAAAGACAAGATTAGCCGATGATGCAAATGAGAGCTGACAAAGTGAACGAGATTTAAAGGGAAAAGTGCTTACTAATGGGACGTGGTCTGGGTTGACTAACGTCAGGTACATGCCGGCCGACTGATGGAAAAGATGCTGCTTCCATTCGGCCCACCAGCTGTTGAAGACTGTTGATTTTCTTCGCGCCAAGCTGATTCGGCCGATTTGGCTGAGTGGGGGAATCGGAAGCTGCAGCAGCTGAAGCATCATTATAGCTCCTTCGATGCGGCCTCTAGGCTGGATCCTGTCGGCGAACCACAGCCCGATCAGCAGTTGGCTCCAGCCGAATTGCCGTGCTGCCACCATCGGATGGTAGAACTCGTACGACTTCACCATGTTTCGGCCCTGATGGATGCCGACCGGCAGGATGCACGGGAAGATGGCGGTGACGAAGACTTCCCTCAGCTCTGGGTTTTCTTTCGAATCCAGCTCGTCTAGCCGAAGGCTTCCTGGTTGCTCGAACTCATGGAAATCTTCGTAGGCGAACCAGATCCTAGAGTCGGCTGCGAAGCCGTCGTACAACCGCTTGAACCATTCCGAGAACTCATCGGCTGTCAGCCTTGAGCCCGGATATGTCACAGCCGATTTGTCGTATGACGTCGGCCGACGAGTTGTCTGCTCTTCATCACCCACGATCCTTGGCTCGATTAGTGGAAAGTTAGCTTGGGGAGGAGCGGGCTGGTCAGCTATCTTGTACATGTGTAAGTTCATCCATAATTGAAGTAGCCACCAGGGGCTGCCAGTGCCGACGGAATGCCTTGACGCCAGCCGAGCCGAAGCTGATCCTAGCATCTGGTACAGATAGCCCATAAGATATTTTCCCAGGGGAATTTTATGCTTCTCCACGAGCGCTTCGGCTACGTGCTGCCAGTTTGTCATCGGCCCGCAGCTGGATCCGCAGAACAGGAACTTCTCGAGCCACATCATCAGGAAGGTGGTGTGCTCCCTTTCCGAGATCGGCCCCTCGCGCATGTTCATGCCAATGTAGCCGCTCCAGCCGCCGATGCTCTTAGTTTTGAAAATGTGGTTGTTCTTGCGTTGGAGGTCGCTCGGCCGAACCATCGAGGTGATGTCCAAACTGGTCAGCATCGCGACGTCCATCAAAGTTGGCGTCATCGGCCCTTGCCTGAAAAGGAAGGCGTTGAGGGTATCTGACCAGAAGGAGTGGGCGGCCGATAGCATCGATTCATTCTTTGGCATATCGGCTATTGTTAAATCTAGGCATTGGTCAGTGCTAAGTTCAGCCCAATGTGTCCTTTTCCTAGCCGACATTCTGAGATACCATGCCGGCCAATTCTTGTCCGTTGAAGGCCATGACTTAAAAGCACCTGCTCCAATTCGGCAGCTAGGGGTTGAGAATCGGAATGGAACCCGCCGTTTCGGCGTTGATCAACTCGCTTGGGTCCGGATTACCGATTGGCCCTAGGAAGTACTGATTTTTGTGGACTAGGTGGGGAACAGCGATCTGGTGGGCTAGGTGCTGCATGATATGAAGAAATAAAGAAATTATAACAAGGAAGAACGACGAGTTGCAGGAGTCAAGATGCAAGGTTCAGATTGGAAGGACTGAAAAGGGGATCGAGTCGATCGGCCTTACCTCGGGGTATTGCTGCTGCTGCTCCGATGCGCTGGCGGGAGTGCTTGAGGATGCCATCTGGAGGAGATCGCCGCCGCTTGGGGTTCGCCGGAGCAGATTTTGGCTTCTAGTCGCCGGAGTCGCCGGGATTCGCCAAGTGCGTCGGTGAGTTGCCGGAGGGGAGAGAGAAAGGGGATTTTGTTGTGGAGTGCTCGAGAGTGAAAATGAAAGCGTGGCCGCTTCGGTAAGAGGGAAGGATTATTTAAAGGATATTTTTGGCAGCCGAAACGGTTTAGGTCAAAAAAGAGCGGGAACTCGAAAGGACGACAAATCCGCGACATTTCATATCACGGACTTGGGGGCATGTGTTGATAGCTAAATTTGGTAACCAAATACCTAAGTCCCGCTGAAGTTGAAGCATAATCGGATCGGCTGGTTTGACGGAGAAACGAGAGGCGGGTCGGCCGAGATGCGATCGGCCGCGGCTGATCGGCTAAGGTTGAATCGGACAAGAACAATCGATAGCCGATTCCAAGTTCAGAGAAGTTGAAGCCGTTTTTGGTGCAGATATTTGGAGATAAAATAGAAGATTCGGTTTCCAAATTGCGCGTTAAGAGATATTGCCATCTGGGGATAAAGTCCCATAACGGCAAGTGTATGTAAATTAGAGATTTGTTTAGAGATAACCCTATCGTAAAGGCGGCAGAGGATTGCTTCCTGCGCTTTTGTCGTATAGATATAGTAGTTAGTGCAGCCGTATTTAGCGTAGTCTTTGCTATACTTGGGTATAAATAGGACCCAAGACCCCTGTAAATAACATTCTCACACAATCAATACAAACTTCGACGCATCGCCTCCTTTTTTTCTTCAGACAAACAACTGATCCGGCTTCGGACTGCATCGTTTCGATCCCCAAGTTCAGGTAAATGTTTGTCATTAGTGGTGTATCTCGTTGAATTTAGTGTTTCCATCGTTATGACACTCTAAATTCGATGATTTATGTTGCGCTAGTTATCATATATTGCATATAATCTAGACAATGTTTAGATTTGTCTCGTCATCGGCTCACTTCTGTCAGGAGTCGACAGCCGATAGAGCTAGATCTAAAGGTTGACCTAGATTATATGCGATATCCACCGTCTCGAGGTGTTTACATCAGCTACAGTAGATCAAACTGTTCTTTTTATACTTAATATTGCATCAGTGTTGAACTATTAAGTCATTTTTAGAGCTTTTATGATCTGTTCGGCTAGTTGTATTTTTGCTTAGAGACAGTGCCAGGGTTTCAGCCGGCCTTATCTGTTTTAATGTTCTTTTGATATATTTGTTATCAGGGTTATTAAAACCGCCTCTTATATTAAGATTTGCTCTAGTTAAATGCCCTAAGCCAGAATCAGTTTATCAGCTACAGCCGACAGCCGACTGATCTAGGTTTAGCGCATTTAGCTTAGATCAATATCTTTTCATAAGATGAATCGGAGTATTAGTCGATTCACGGTTGGACTTATGACATCGGCTAAGATTGTTAAAGCATATATTTATTATTCTGTTGTATATTTGGATTAAGTGACTAATATTGTCTCGGTGTCACCAATCTATTCTAGTCACTTGGTTTAAATACACTTCGGAATAGCATATATATGTAAATTGACTCCTGCGGCCGATCCAGTATGATCTGACTTAATACTTAATGCATATATCTCTATTTTTCTTGTTGGTTAACATATCAAATCAACTGGCACGCCTTGTACAGCATAGATAGCCGAGAAGGACCTGCACTGGAGTTAAGCAGATCTCCCAGGCCAGCGCATGAGAGAAATTTCTCGTCAACACATGGTACAGAAAAGAATGTTGATTTGATCTACCATGATGCATAGAAACCATATCAAATTGCCATGGCCTACCTAACAAAATATGACAAGCTTGCATAGGTACAACATCACACTCAACAACATCACGATATGTTCCAATTGCAAAATTAATGCGCATCAGTTTGGTTACCTTTGTTTTACCACTTTTGTTTAGCCATTGAATGTGATATGGGTGGGGATTCGGTTTGGTGCTGAGTGCAAGCTTCTCCACCATCTTGCTGCTAGCTAAGTTGTTGCAGCTTCCTCCATGGATGATCAAGCGACAGGAACACTCTTTGATGACGCACTTTGTTTGGAACAAAGTGTGCCGCTGATTTTGCTCGGCCTTCTCCATTTGTGTGCAGAGTACATGCTGCACAATGAGGCTCTCATAGCGTTCCGCATCATCTGCACCAATATGTTCTTCTGGTCCCTCATCTTTATCTACATGGTCAGCTGCAAGCAAAGCAAGTGTATCTTCACTGAAATCACTAGCAGATGAATACTCATCATCATTTTTGACTACCAAAACACGCTTGCTAGGACAGTCACGCTGGACATGCCCATAGCCCTTGCAACTGTGACATTGGACATCTCTTGTTCTTCCAGTGGATGCAATAGAAGGAGTACTCGTGGCTGGCTGCTGGGCTGTCTTAGTCAGTGCACTAACAGCCAGAACACGTGGCCTGTCGTTGGATGGAGAAGGTGCCGACCGTTGGGGTGTGGAAGATGGTGAGGGAGTAGAAATCATGTGTGGCAGCCATTATGTCGATCTTCCTGCAGAAAAATTAGTCTTGGTACTAGCACATCGTCCCTACACTTCCCTTTCAGCTTTGAAAGCAAGATGAAATAATTGAGTCATATTACTGTAATCTTTGTAGTCCACAATGTCATAGATCTCATGGTTTAGACCACCCAAAAATCTAGCCATAGCAGCATCCTCAGACTTGTCTAAATTACAGCGAAGCATGCCCATTTGTAATTCCTGATAATATTCCTCTACACTTTTAGCACCCTGTCTCAATTGTTGCAACTTATTTAACAAATCACGTGCATAGTAAGAAGGAAGAAATCTAGCCCGCATGACCCGTTTCAAAGCATCCCAAGTCTGTGGCATGTTATTAGGATTTTTCTTGCCATGTTCTATCCACCACACAGAGACAAAATCAGTGAACTCACTAGTAGCAGCTCTAACTAAAGAGTTCCCAGGGAATTCATGGCATGCAAACAGCAATCTCCCATGTAATGTATGCATTAGGGTCATATTTTTCATCAAAAGGGGTATCTTAAATTTTACTTTAGAAAAAGCATCTTCATTATTGCGTACCTCTCGTCGGCGGTGTCCTCCCATGCCTCTACGGTTGTTACGTAGCCGACGATGATCACGAGCGTTGCGGTCTTCCTGTTCAGTGTCAGCGATATAGTCATCATTGAAGAAAATCCTCACTGTAATTAGCGTCGTCTTCATTATGCCAGTCATGGCCCCTAGCATTGAGGTCATCAAAATGCCTCACAAGTGTAGCAAGACTGGTGTCAATACGCGCAATCGATGCCTCCAACCCTGCAAGCCTGGTTGTGGCATTGATCTGTGTGGCCTCTAGTTGCCAAATCTTGTCATTCGTCACCTGCAAATCTGCATCAAGTCCTTCCATGTGCCGCTTCACTTGCCTTGCAAAATGTCTGATGCCGCTTCTTCCTCTGAACCTGCCATGGTTAATATAACAAAACAACAACGAAAACAATTGACGAGAATTACTCCCTACAACTATAGGGGTGTGGCTACTGAAAGGCGCTCACTCTCAGTTTATCTCACAAGCTCTTACCAGTTCTTACCATGCTCGCATGAGGGGCGACGACAACCGACAAGTCCGCAACCGTGGAACGAGGTGTATCGGTGCCATAGCAACAAGGGTTGTCAAGCTATAGTCGTATGTGTGGAGCTGTAGGAGGGCTAAAAGTAATGCACAAGGAAGTACTAGAAACCACGTTAGTCAAACCAAGTTGAGTAATCGTTCAAGGCCAGTACCGTGCTGGTCCTAGGCTAGGCGAAGTAGAGACGCGAGACTAACCACAAAGGACGCCACAAGACACAAACCCAAACAGACATGGTAACAGGAAGGTGGAGACAACGGGGACTAGGTGTAAGGAATGTTCTCACGAGTCGACCCCTTTCTTTCTTTTTTTTCTTTTTTTGCTCTCTTTTCTTTTTTCTTTTTTTTGCTTTTCTCTCTCTAGTGCTGAAGAGAGAGATGCGAATTTTTTATTCTTTTTATTTTTTTGATTTTTTTCACAACCAGGGGCACACTAGAACCAACCACAAAAATTCTTAGCTCAACGGACAAAATATGAGGCATGTGGAATTTTTCAAAGTTCTACCCAAAGGGGTTTCGAAGCTTCTTGCCACGAAAACAGAATTTTGTAAGCGGAATTTGACGATTTTAAATTTTCCGAATTTGGCAAAGCCAGGAACAAGCGGATGTAAAATTTTCTGTAGATGTCCGTGGATATATTATATGCCTAATTTTGAGTCCGTATGAAAAAGATATGATTGTTTTAATGAAGGCCACTCGAATCAGGGCTCTATTTCCTTTCTAGTGGCGGCAGGATCAAAGGCAAGACAAAACACATAAGGAAACAGATCAAACTATGGATGGAAAGTGATTTGGTGGGTGGCAGCGATGGTGATGATGTCGGCTAAAACAAAGGTGATGGCGATGGTGGTGAAGGTGGCGATGCGTGGTGGCAAGAACTCGAAACTCTAATCATCCAAACACTAAGACTAGCACATTAACACAACCATGCAATCGAAGACTCAACAAGCCCTAACTAAGCAGTCCGAGTAAAAAAAGGCTCAAAGGGGTTTTAGGATTGCGGAGAACTAATCCACTATTTTTGTTGTTGGGTTTTTCTGGACTATAGGAAAAAAGATTAAACAATGAAGGGCAGAAAGTCTCCCACCGATCAACCTGGCTCTGATACCAACTGATGTGAACCCGCTAGGGTTTAGTCCCGATCTTTCGATGAGAGGTAGAGGATAACTCGACTGGGGGAACGGAGGCGACGTTCATGGTTCGACGATGCGCCTTAGAAAATGGTACACCGTCTCCGATGGTCGACGCGAACATGCGGTGCGTGACAACCCAGCCACTAGGGCACTCGTCCCACAAGCAATCGAAGAACAAGCAAGAACAATTAAAACAAGCACTGAAATTGCTAGATATAAAGATGAAAGATTCACTTTGAATTCACATTATGGCGGGGTTTCAAAGACAAACAGACGGGCGGTCTAGCCGACATACGCGTTGTGTGCAAGTAGCAAGACGCTAACTCTAATCAACAAAACCCATCGTTCTTGGCAGCGGCTGAAGGTTTAAGAAGAGGGAGAGACGACCACAGGGGTGCTGGGGTCATGCTCAACCCTAGGACGCACCCCTAATGGGCCCAACTTGATACACAGCCCATTGGGCCAAAAGAGGTGACGCAACACCATGGACAGCAAAACACTTGGTAGATAAAAAGACAATTGCAGCTGCTCCAGACTATATGTTGACATGGGGCCCGATCAATTCGAAAGTAGACTTGATAACCTTTCCATCAAGCACTTGCATGCCCAAATCAGAGTTTACATGAAGTCGTGGCGGCCGTCGGAACTAGGCACTGTTCTGAAGTCTGAATCCACCCCGCGCAAATCCTCTCCCCGTTGGATCCTCTCCATCGTTCGTGAGTAAAACAAGAGTGCACGCGTCTCGAAGATATAAAGAAGAGGAACATAAACTCAAGAATGAACTCACCTGATGATTGTGTTGATGTGAACGAGTGCCGGTTATTGGACCATGAAGTTGTACGTGTGGAGGCGTGGATGTATCGATAGTGTTGATGTCCTCGTCACTAAGGCGGTTGCTGTTATTTAAAGAAAAGTGGTGACAGCCGAAACGGAAAAGCCCTGAAATCTCTCCAAGCTAAGATTCGACAAATCCACAACATTAACAATATAGCGGACTTGGGGGGCATGTGTTAACGATCAAATTTGGTAAGCAAATTATCAGGTTTGGATCTAAAGCCGAAGCCGATTTGAAGAGGATTGGGTTCTTCTGAAGACAGAGTGCGAGACAAGGGCAGGCTGAGTCGGTTGAGGATTTAGTCGGCTGGTGATCGAATCAGCTAAGGTGACTGTCGGCTGATACCGAATCAGGCAAGGATAGCCGATGTAGCTGATTCTGATAGGGATGGCTGGTGTGACCGATCTCGAGGAAAAGGACGTTGGAATTATCTTCGAATTCGATTAAAGTGCTTCATGAAGATTGCCATACATGTATAGAGTCCAAGAAAGGCAATTGTATCTGTTAAATAGGATATTTTAAAAGTTTCCTTATAGATAATGTTGGTGACAGTTTGTTTTATGCAATATCTGTAATTCAAGTTGTAATAGACATAGGAATCGCGTCTGTCACGGACTTATCTTGTATCTGGGTATAAATACGACCCAGGACTGTGTAAATTATCAACAACCAAGTTCAATACAACCTTTGGCGTATCGCCACCCTTTTTTTAAGTTTATTTCGACGAGTTCTTACTTCTAGTTGGGCTGCATCGTTCGATCTCCAGCGAAAAGGTAAATCTTGTCACAGCAGCTTGCGTTCTCAGGAATAGTGCTTCCATCATCACGATACTCTAATCTTGTTTATGTAAATCATTGATTTATCATATATCGATAATATGATCTAACACTAATTGGCTAGTCTCTCTTATTAGACAACAGCCAATAGGGTTAGATTTTGTTGTCGATTTAGATTATACGGTGTATCCAACATCTTGAAAGGTGTTCATAGATTTGTATAGATCTTATGCTTCTTTTTATACTTAATGCTGCATCGGTTAGGTCCGACCTATTAAGTCGTTTTTAGAATCATAATAGATCTATCTTGTTTTATGATCAGTCGATCTTATCTGTTTTAACTGTCTTGTATGTTTTATATTTTCTTAATATGTTAAAGCTGCCCTTTATATCAAGATCTCATTATAATTAAATATATTAAGCTTGTTATCGATCTTTTAAGTCATCTTAATACCTGATCGGTCCATGTTTAATATATTTAGTTTGTAATGATATCTTGGTATAGAGCGGTATCGAAGTACTAGCCAATACACATTAAATCTATGATATCGGCTATGCTATAAATATATATAATCTGCATATTAAAGTACTTTTGAACTCAAGTGGTTTATACTGTCTCGGTATGCTACCGATCTATCCCAATCACTTGGTTTAAACATATTTTGATATTTAGATTATGTATTATGAATATCTTCAGCCGATCGATTACGTTTAATCATCCCAGCCGATTCAGTGCATGCCGCATTGGCTTAACATCTGACAATATGTCATCGGCCCCCAGCCGATCGACTATCGTTTGCAGACTAATACTTGTTTCTTTATTCTTGTTGATTGCAGGATCAAATCAACCGGCACGCCTACGAACCTAAGAAGCAATACTTTGGACCTGCACTAGAGTAATGCAAATCTCTCAGGCCAGTGAGCGGTTTTCCAAGTCAACTCCGGTACGATTTGGGATCAACACATACATATCGGCTTTACATCTTCTAGGTGGTTGTTTACATGGCCGATATCCTGGTTTAATAGGAAGCCGATGTTCTACAATCGATCGGCTAAGTCCTGGCATCTCAAAATATTCCCAAGCAAAGCAATCTCTATATTCTTTCAAAAGCTCTATCAACTTGGTTCTAAAATCAGAAGATAAATTTTTACTGATAAAATTTGTCCTAGGTCTATCCCCTGGACCTATATCAACTTCTTCCAAATCATCGGCCGACATAAAACCTTGTCCGAATTTGTCATCGAGATCATCTACAGTATCCTTGGTGTAGAAATTTGAACCCTCCACGACGCCCTCAAAGCAATAATTGGGGCTCTTCATCTCCAACTGGTTGTATATCACAATCGAACACTTTTAGATAATCTCCTTCCCAAACTTTTCCAAACAAGCAATCAATTCCATCCATCTCCCAAATAGTTAAATCGGCATTAGCAACATTGACTAACCTATTGGCTAGCATGATCTCTATCTTGTCACCTTGCCATTGAATCAAACTCTGATGCATGGTCGAAGGAATACAACAATTTGCATGAATCCAATCCCTTCCAAGCAACATGTTATATGATCTCTTCCCATCGATGACAAAAAACATTGTAGGAACAGTTCTGCTGCCGATTGTCAACTCCACATCTAACACTCCTTTGGTCTCTGAGGGATTGCCACCAAAATCTTTAAGAACCATGTTGGTCTTGATGAGATCATCTGAATTCCTGCCCAACTTCTTAAATGTAGCATACGGCATCAAGTTCATAGCAGCTCCACCATCAACCAACATTTTAGACATCGGCTTGCCATTGACAAATCCCTTGACATACAATGGCTTGTGGTGTCGATGCCCTGTTCCTTCTGGCTTCTCAAAGATAGCTTGGTCTGGAGATAACACCAATTTGGCCAAGGATTCTTCCATAACATCTGCATAGGCTTGGGTAGCCTCATATTCTACTGGTAGCACAAAAACTATATTAACCGATGCAGAAGCAACAACCTTCCCCTTAGCTAGCCTTTTGCCTTATGGGTTTTGACCTCATCGGCTGATAGCACCTTGCTCTTAACACGCCACTCTTGCTTTTTCATCTTTAGTCGATGATCGATCTCCTCTTGTACCTCCTAGAAACGTTCCATGTTCCTCATCCTTTGAACCCTCCTCTTCTGGTTCTTAGTAAAAATACCAGAAGGACACCATTGTGGGTTCCTGGTTTCATCTTCATCTTCATCATAATCCTCCTGTAAACATCCCTGATGAATTGGACCGAATCTCTGATGAACAGGTAATTTCCTCTGTGTTAACCGATTTTCCCTTGGATAAGATCGGCTTGGTCCTCCACCATAGTCCTCATCGTAGTTGCTGCATGCTGGACAATCTTCTATTGATGGCAGTCTCATCCCTTCATTCCAGCAAAATTTGAAGAATTCGCAACACCAATGGGGATCAAAACTGTCATCCTCCTCATAGTACCTCTCTTCCTGCCTATCATACTTCCTCTAGTATTTACTGATGATTCTGACAGAGTTACGCTGCGTGGACCGATAATCTTTTCTATCGGCTGCTCTCCCACTCGTATAAACCATGTTAACAGGAAAATGGTTACCATCAACCTTCATCGGCCTTTTTGAATCATCAAATTTTATCTTTCCTTGCTCAATGGCCGATTGGATCTGTTGCCTAAAAACCTTGCAGTCATTAGTGCTATGAGGTCCAGTATTATGCCACTTGCAATACTTCCTCTTCCCCAACTCATCAGCCGATGGAATCACATGACCAGCAGGTAGTTGAATTTGTTTCTCCAAAGTAGCAAATCAAAGATCTTGTCAGCCTTGGTAACATCAAAGTCATATCTTTCTTCCTTTGCAGAATTTCTAACCCACTAACATGTAACAATTTTCTTCTTCCTTGCCCACTCGGTTGCCGCTACTTCGGAGTCATCTTCTTCATCAGATTCAGAAGCATATATAACATGATTCACCTTTTTAAATGTTTTCTTAGCTTCCTGGAACCTCTGCTCATGTGCTTTCACCTTCTGAGCCAGATGAGCCAAGCTCTCCAAGTCTTGAGCCGAAAATCTTTCCTTAATCAGTGTCAACAGTCCTTGGAAAGCAAGATCGGCTAACTTAGAATCTGTCAAGGGCAGGCTGTAACATCTGTTTCTCATATCCCTGAACCTCTGAATATAGTCTTGAATAGATTCATCATGTTTCTGTTTAATTGTTGTCAGATCAGACAGCTTCATCTCGTGGACTCTACTGTAGAAGTATCTATGAAACTGCTTTTCCAGATCAGCCCAACTTTGAACAGAATTATATGGCAAAGATGAAAACCATGTAAAAGCTGATCCAGATAAAGACAAAGGAAATAATCTAACCCTAAGAGCATCAGTAGTCGATGCCTCACCACACTGAGCCAAAAATCGGTTGACATGTTAATAGGTTGATACATTATCCAGCCCTGAGAACTTTGAAAAATCTGGGACTTTGTATCGGTTTGGTAGTGGCACCCTCTCAAAGTATTCCTGTCAGAAATGACCCGGACCTTCCATTATAATTGCAAGATGAAGTACGCTTCAAATCATAAAACAAACATAACGAAACGTTCGACGTCCCGAGAGAAAGATATTGGAGACATTGATGGGCCTTTAGCCTGCCAGTCAACTTCAGCTTAGATGTGCCCGTCAAACCGCTCGAAGGCGGCGACCAGATGTGTTACACATTCAGGAGACTTGACAAAAATGGCTAAAGATCTACAACATCTCAAATATCCTTAACTATTACTCATGTGAATCTATTTCTCAGGATGTGCACTAGATTCACACTTTCATCTTAATCATGGATATACATAGCGAATACACTTAAGCTTAAAGGAACTTCAAGATCCACATCACATTAATAATTACATAGGCCGACCGTCCGAATAAATACATCAGAGAACAGCGGAAGCTTGACTACCCATTTAACAAGCACACCGACTAGGGGTTTACCCTGTTAAGTTCAATCCTAGAAGAAGCAAATCGTAAACCCGCATCACTCAAGGACTATTTCAATACTTGCAAGCAAAATGGATATTCTAGTGGCAAGAGTCAATACATTATTAGAAATAATGTACTCGCAAGCACCAAGACAAGCCTAATACTCTACATGTAGGGCATATAATCAAGGAAGGCATAATATGGTTCATTTTAGCACAAAGCAAGTTTTATTTGTATAAAACACTTTCAAATCAGTTTTGCTTTCAAATGTAATTTTAGGAAGCAAGTTCTAAGCATATAGGCATCAAAGTAGTCATTAGTCGTGTTTAAATATACACCTCATTGCCATCTATGGCAGCAAGGTGATCTTCCACAAAACAAAATATAATTTGAAGGTAAATTTCAGCATTCAGAACAAGAAACATGAGTCTATACTCAATACATATCCACACGCCGCTCATGACCGTGAGCACGGCTAATCGATTAGTTTAGACTCTGCAGAGTTTGTACACTTTCCCCACGTGATGTGAATCGCTCACTTGAAGTGAAGCGCTCTAGCTTTGCTCGGTACCCGTCGGTACCACCATACTCTACACATTGAGTACAGACTAGAGGTCACAACGAAGCCTTTATACTACTTAATCTCTAGCCTTGCACCAGCATGCTACGTGTTCCTCCATCCTAGGCATACTAGAATATAACCTAGAACCATCAAGTGGCGTGGCTCCGCCTTAAACTTAACGCCGTGGTGGCGCACACGACAGGAACCCACCCACGTGGCACAATATCGTTGTATTGGACAGACTTAGTCGCCTAAACTACCCATCAGGGTAAATAGGAAGTTCCTCTGGGTTATCCGAACCCATACACACCGACCTATCTTAGTGCAAGGCTAGGTGCTAACTAGATTATTAAGTTTAGGTCATCCCGTACTAACACATGTGGTTGTACTGTATACGAAATGAACTGACATTGAGTGAAGTCCTTAGGTCGGTTTGGGCACACTCTCCCCTACCGGCATACAAATACATCAATCACATGCCACTTGAGGCCCAAACCTAAAATCCATGTTTTCCACCATTTTATTTGTCAAAATTTTAAATATTTAAGTTCTGTCCAGATTATTTAAAAATAAAATTTTATGTTTGTAATGAGCCCATAATGACGAGGAAAAGCATTTCAAGCATAGCTAAGCATTATAGTAGTCTAGTGATATCAAAACTTATGATATAAGGTGGTATAGTCATATTTTTTCCTAAGGTTAGGAATGAGGGATATGGACATATGTGGGGTTAAGGTGATAATGCAAGTAATAGGAGTTTGTCTAACATGTTTAATAAAATTTTAATTTATTAGTAGACAATCGACATGCAAGATTTGTAAATATTTTCAATAACCTCCGAAACATTGGTTGAAAGTGTTCAAAGAGAGAGGGAGGTGGGACTTGCCTTGTAACTGGAAAAGGTCAGCACCTAAGTCACTTCTTCACCGCTTAAGCAATTATCATAAAAAGTATACGTTATGCAATTAAACACCAAAATATGCGAAAAATCCAAAATGCTCTAAAATGCATGATTTGTGTACATTGAGTAGGTACTGATCTAAAGTGAATTTAGGTGAAATAATTTCTATTTTATCTTACTTCATTTAGGAGTTATGATTTTTAGAAGTTTTATCGGGACGTAACGGTATAGGGTTAGGATGATGTTTGGACAATGTTCCTATAATTTGATTCTTACTAATTTGACTTCACATAGTTGAAGGGTTATATTTTCTAAGACTAACACATTTGGTTCCACGGTTTTGGAGTTATTATGAATTTGTTATGCATTTTACAAGTTCTAATATGTTCTAGGTAAATAGGGATCTTTATGTGCTTAACTTAAAAATTATAGGTTCAGAACATTGGTACTTTTATATTTTAGGTGAATGAAAGGATAAATTTTGTTGAGCTAAACCATTTTTAGTTCATAAGCTCATGGTCCTTACTTTATAAACTAGGGGTGCTCTAATCTAGACAAAAAATGCCTTTTATTAACCTAGAGCTTATTTTCATAATTAAGTGCATCAAGTTCTTGGTGAATGAGGATGAACCTAAGGCTTCTGTGGTCTAATAGGTTTTAATTTGATTTGTTTGGAGCTAAAGTGCTTATATATGTTTATATATACATATATGTAGTAATTAATTACTATTAATAGCATCTAGATTATCTTTGTAAGGTTTACTGATATATTTGGCATATAAGTGACCATGTTTTATTTTACCTAATGGAAGTTCATTAGTTTCTGGTTTTATAGGAACTTGGTTCACTCACAAAGGATTAGAAATGAATTTTCTACCAATTTTACAAGTTGTAGTGTACTCTAAGTTGTTTATTCCTTATATAATATTTAAGTGATATTACCATATAGTAAGCATATATTTTTATTTTATAATACTTTTGGTGAATCTACAAAAATTGAGTTTTCTCAAAAGGAGTTAATATGAATTTTATATAAATCCCTAAAGTTCAGCTTACCTAAATCTTTATAATTTTAAAGTTTTTAGTTCTAGAAGTGTTTGGTACAAAGTAGCTATATGTTTTTATTTTTCCTAAATAAAGAGTGTAAGTTTGTTCCTTTACAGATTTTAAGTTTGTCCAAAATATGTTAAATTGAATTTTCTACGGATTTTTATAAGTTTGTGCAATCCCGTGTGTGATTTTCCATATTTAAATTTTAGAGACAAAATTTGCATTGTGAGTGCCAAGTTTTATAATTCTAAATTAAATTTCATCATTTTTTGAGTTCACAGAAATTTGTTTCATCCCAAAATGAGTTATATTGGATTTTATATGGATTTTACAAATTTGTGTAGTTTTCTGTTGAAAAAATTTTGCTTTTGCTATTTTCTATTTTATATTTTCAAATTATAATACATGGGGTCCACTAGTCAGTCTTTGGTCAATATGCAAAAAGGCCCCTGGAGTTTTTGAATTAGAACCGAGGTCCTTTGCACGTGGTGATTTAAAACTTTCTTAAGAGAGCTCAGAGTTTAAGGTATTTGCGTCTAAGTCCTTGGGTTCACATGTCATAGAGAGGCATTCTTATATTTAAAACCTTATATGTTTTAAAATCTTGCTAATCAATGTTCTTAGGGCTTAATACCCACGGGCCCACATGCCAGTGGCGCGGCGCAATGAAGAGCAGAGGAGGCGGTGTCGACGAGCTTCACGGCATTGTCGACGACGAACAGCGGCTCGGCTGGGTAGCAACCACAAGAAAAAATGTAGAGGAAGAGGTGGCGAAGCTATTGGTGGTGGTCTCATGCACTGTGGTGACCGGAGTCGGTGTCGACGTGCATGTGCTTTGGAAAAGTATTTAGGAGCTTACCAAACTCTATTCGTGTCCCGGCGAGGCGCGGATGGCGGTGGCGATGGTGAACATTGTCGCACACCGAGTTTTGCCCCTAAATCATTTAAATAATTCACCCTGAAATAATTGAAATTTCTAGAATTAATCTGGAGCCAATAAATAATTTTAAAATGTAATTAATAAATGGAAAAGGCATGGTAGGATTTTTCTTAAATTCTACGTGTCAAAATACATTAACAAGATTTTTATTGGAAATTTGAGCACTAGAAACATTTTTAATCAATTAAATGAATAACCAGCAATTAAATTTAGTCCCTTATTCCATTTTCCCAATTTTCCTAATTATTTTCCTATTTATCCATCCTTTTCCCGCCACCGCTGTTTTGTTTTGTTTGCGTCGCTCGCCGCCCGAGGCCTCCCGAGCCACCGCCGTGCGCGCGCCGCTTGCCACGCCGCCTCGCTGCGCGGCCGGTCGGCCGAGCGGCCATGGCCGCCGAGCTAGCGCGCCGCCACCGCGCCAAACCCTAAACCTAGCCGCCACATGCCGCAGTCATCCGATCTCTCGGATTGGGTGCATCCGGGCCACCTGATCCCCCTCGTCCCGTGCCATCCAATCCGGCCGCCGTCCCGCCCGGATGGTCGCCACGTGTCCCGCTCGGCCGCCGCTCCCGCCAATCGCCCCGCGTCGTGTGGCAACCGCCGCCACCTCGCCATGGACTCGGCCTCACCGCGGACCGAGCCATCGCCGCTATGCGTCACCCCTAGGTGCCGACACCACCGCCGACGTCGCCCCAGCCATGCCCATCGCCGACGTCGCATGACGTCATGCTAACATCAGCCCTTCCCAATCCGCATGCTGTTTCGATAGACTTTTAGCATGTTTTGTTGAAGTGCTTTGTTTGTCGTGTAGATTCTGCTAATTCCAGCGATCCCGTTTACTTCGAAGTAGTCGCCGAGGTTCCCCAGTCTTCAGAGCAAGGTAAGTCATACTTTACATTGATCATGTTGTACCTATTTTATTTAAATATCTCTTTTCTCTCAAATACTGCATATGTTTTGCATATGTTTTAGAATGTCATTCAATGGGACTATTATTAAATTTCCTCTCAAAATACCAAATTGATGATAGACCAGATGTAACATAACAAAAATTTGAATTTCGAATTTTGCATCTAAAGTTATTAAGATGCCTTCATAAGTAGAAATCCTGAAATTTCCCATTTAAAACCTAGATAGGTCTAATCTAGCTAGAGCACTTATAAAATTGGGAGCAATTTAAAACCTTTTCCTTGCTAGTCCAAAATGAAAATAAAACATAATGTGTGTTTGCATTTTTGCAGAAATGTATTGCGTGTGACTCGAGTCTATTTTTGTGTTTTTGGATTTTAATTTTATTTCATAATAGGTCTCATGAGTGTTAAATAAAAACAATAAGTAATAATTTAAGAGAAGGACCTAATGTCAACTAATGTCAAATATTGGAAATCATTTCTAAAAATTTATACAACCTAAGATAGTATAACAAGACCAATGTCAAACTCCATAAAATTGGTTTGGCCTCTCATCTGAAAACATGTCACGAGCATAAAAAGGGTATAAACATATTAACTCATACATATTATAATTTTACTTTAATTGTCACTTAACATAACACATGGATATACAAATAAATATATAGGCAACTTATGAGATTGTGTTTGGTGAAATGAAAATCTAACATATTAACATCATCTTAGGTAAAGCATAATTTAAATATAATTTTCGTAAACACTAAGCTACTTTTATTAATGAGGACACATATAAAGTAAGGCTTCGTGAATTTATAAAAATAATTGGTGCAATATAAAATCATGGAAAAAGTCAATAAAATACTATCTAATATGTAAAGCTCACTGTAATGTTGGCTTCATTTTATCACACATGTTGGTACCTCAAATAAATCACTTAAAACAGCGAAAATCTGGAAATTACAGATTTCATTTAACCCTTTTTGCAACCTTCTCAAAATTGAAGAATAATCCATTTTGGGTTGAAACCTTGTCTAATCTGTGCACCAAACATCCCTCTACCACTTTCCAATCGTCCACCACCATTTAAACCAAAGCAAGGCAAAAACAAGTAGAGTCAAAAGATGAATAGTGCCACACCTTTAGACTTGGAAAATTTCATTGATTTGTCCATCTCTCTCACTCTCTCTCACTGCAAGCGGGCCCCAGGGTGATGTGGGATCCACTTGCCAGCCTCACGGACACCATCTTCCGACCCCACCTCCCACGCGTCGGAGCACAGGCGAGAGCTCTCCTCCCTCTCCACGTTAACCCCCTCCATTAAGCCAAAGCGAGCGTCCCACCTTCCCCTCGGCTTGCCGTCGTCCTGTTCTGCGGAGATGCCGAGAAGAACCACCTTGGAGTAGCCGGGAACGGAGGCATCAACCCTAATGCTGGCAAGCTCTACCGCCGTCGCATTCCTTCAGCGGTGAGCCATTCTTGATTTGATGCTGTGTTCCTTGATCGCCTCTCCATGTCGTTTCTAACCCTAATGAGCTCGTGGTCGTCCATGCAGCAAGTCACACGGAACACGAGCCTCGCCATCGTCGTCAGTCGCCGCGCTCCGAGCACCATCGCCTCAGCATCATTATCATTCCGGTCGAACTCCGACCAACCCAGGCCAAGCCGCCTCGCCTTCTTCATCACCTCGATAACTCTTCGAGACACCTCAAGAACCGTCAAGATCGGTGAAGCGAGGAAGGAGATCGACGTCTTCTTTCCCAACTCCGGCCGCCGGAGTAACATTCAATTCCGGCCATCCCGGTGAGCCCGCTGCGATTCCCCGTACATGCACCCTCCCTAGAACCTCATCACCCTCATGCATGGCATGCCTCGCTTTGGCAGTTCATCGTCTCATTCATGCTGCCGGCTTTCACCCAAGAAGATGTGTCGTCGCCGAGCTGTTTCGTGAGCCATCGTCTTCTACCACACTTCACCAATCCTTGCCAGCGGCTCAATGAGTTTCCTAGTGACCAAGGAAAACACATGCATGCATTGGATCAAGTAGATCCAGCCTCTAGCTTGACATGCACTTGCATGCCGAGAGCCACCGCCGCTTCCGCCTCCGTCACCATCAATTTTGGCCACCGCTGCTTGCAAGAACGATGGCTTCGCCGTGAACTCCTCTACCTTCCTTTTATGGTTGCGTCATCTAAAACCTAGACATTCGCCACCGGCGACGCCGCAAAGCTCGTCACCGCGCCGTTGCTGTGTTTTCCAGTCGCCGCCTCACTTACATGCGAGACCCACTTAATTAGCCATCGAGATCTCAATTAGCAAATGTTTAAATCTTGCAAGGTCCTAATGGTGAAACATGTTAGACTTACACGTGGGGCTGTGGATCTTTTTGTAATACACTAAAACTTGTAGACTCTTAATGAAAATTGCTATCCAGACATGTTTTGGACTGCGGGATGAATCCCTGAAACGCTAGGGGTCTTTTTACATATTGTCCAGTCACTGACTAGTGGACTCCATACATTAAAAATCCGAAAAATATAAAAGAAAAAAGCTAAAACAATATCTATTTGACTGAAAAATATTCTAAATTTGTAAATTTCATATAAAATTAAATATAACTCATTTCTGTAGGTTCATAAAATGGGGATCTTTAATATTGTAATATAAAAATTTACACTTACAGTATAATAAATATCTCTAAAATTTCATATATAAAATAGTTGACATAAAACATGCTCAAAATTTAGAAATCTATACAAAATTCATTTTAACTCCAAATGGAATGAACAAAATTTCTGTAGATTCAGCAAAGTGTGAACTTCAATTTAGTAAAATAAAATTTTTCACTTTCTATACCAGAAACAGCACCAGTATTTTGTATAGTAAAATAATCATCACACATGCTTATCAAGTTATAAAATTCATAGTAAATACAGAATTGGTATAGTTAATCATTAGCATAAGTTGAGCCACAAAATTGTACTCTCTAATTCTGTGAACTGAAACCTGGACCATCTAGTATAAGGAACTCCTCTAAAAATTGGTATAGTTAATCATTAGCATAAGGTGAGCCAAAAATTGTAATATTTGTAAGAAATTCATTCTAGCACCAAAAATTATGAACTCAGTTTTCTAACAAATACAGAAAGTAATACATTCTGTAAAAAGTAAATATCTAAAATTATATATAGGAAATTATCAACATAGATCACACTATAATTTGTAAAATTCATAAGAAATTCACACAAACTCCAAAACTTATGAAACCAGTTGGGTTAGTCTTAGAATATAAATCAATTCACCACTGTCAAGTTAATTGTAACAAAATCACATATAAAAATATTTCACAACACTACCTAACTAAATATAGTTGTCCTTTAATACAAACTTTGAAAATTCATAACTCACAAATAAAAATAGATAAAATAGAAATTCTTTCACCTAAATGTATATAAGGATAGTACCTACCCACAGTGCACACATCATACACTTTCATTTTGGATTTTTCGCATATCTCGATATTGATTTGCATATCGTGTCAATTGTATAGATTATTTGCTAACGGTAAAGGAGTGACTTAGGTGTTGTCCAAATTGAGGCAAGTTTCTCCCCTCTTCCTTTGAACACATTGAAAACCTATGTTTTGGAAAATGAAAAGTACTGTCTACGAATTAATACCGATATTTGAAACTTGGTAAATTGCAGTTGTCCTTATTGTTGCATATTCTACCTTGAAAACTTGAATCCCTACTATTTGTATCCATAGGTTGGATAGGAGTATTTTCTAAATGCTCAATTGGATTTATAAATTCTTATATGTATGTCATTTGCTTAGCCATGCCTAGAAACATACAAATAATCATTCCTATCATTTATACATGGAATTATGGACATTTATTTATTTCTGGACAGAGATGAAAAGGTTAATTTATTGTGAACTAAAATGAGGATAAAATGATTTTAGACTTGGGTGGCAAGTGGTGTCCTATGGTGGTAGTTGTACGCTGATAGGGAAGTGCTCGCTTAAGTTGATTAAGTACTGAACTTCGTGTCATGAACTAATGTTAACCGTACATCCACATGTGCAATTATGGGTAACCTTAGCTAATTAAGTTATTTAATGACTATTCTTGTATATGGTAGGCCAAAATAATATGAATTAGTCTTAGCAATGATTCAGAAATCTACCTATTTGCTCACTAAGAGCAGTTTAGGCGTCTAAGTTTGTCGCCATGGTACAGTGTCTCGTGGGGAAACAGATGGGTTTGCCTTCACGCCATTAGGTTTAAGGCATAGGTCCGCCACCTAACGGCTCTAGGTCATACCTAGGGTGAAGTCACACATGTTGTCACTGATGCAAGGCTAGGCATTAGATAATATAAAGGCCACATTGTGACCTCTATACCACATTCAATGTGTAGAATGCGCGCGAGCACAAAACAAACTAGCGTGTTTGTATCGTGTGGGTAAAGTTATACAAACTCTACAGAGTCTAAAACTAATCGATTAACCGTACTCATGGTAAGAGCGACTTGGTGAAGTGTCATGAGTATAGACTTATGTTTTAAATGCGTTTAAGAAAATATGATATGAAAATGGTGGTTTATGACGATTTATGTTGATTATAATGATATACGCCTTGATGCTGAGGAGGGCAGCAAAGGTAATATTGTGATATTGCTATGATTTTTGCTATGGTACATTTATACTCTTACTTTAAATGTGCTTTATTAATTCTTTTTGCAAAAGGTTGTGAAAAGAAACTTAGTTTTATGCTAAAATTACCAGCAAATAGCCCTTTTTTTATTATAAGCCTTGCATGTAGTATGTTAGAATCAATTTTTCTTGCCACTACATTAATTTGATTAACGAGCCAAAGACAAGAAGATTTATACTGGTTCAGCCCTCCCAAAGGATAATAGGCCTACGTCTAGTTTGTGGTGTTCTTTGATGGGATGGAGTACGAACTAGGATTACAATGGTGAGTGTTCTTGGGGCTTGGAAAGAAGCTGGCCAAGAATAGAATAAGAGATCCCATCCCTCTCGACTCGTCCTACCCTCCCTTTTATAGTCCAAGGGAGGCAGTTACAAGAGGACTTTGTTAGTGATATTCCCTAGAGGCAACATGGAGATGTTGGATATCACGTCAATGTTTATGTATTTATGAATAAAGTGTTATTCAGTTCCATGAAATAGACATCTTGTATTGATCAATAAGTACGTGACTTATTTATGAGACTCTATATGTATGAATCTATTTTTAAATGATCCCTGATCATATATCATATTATTGGAACTAATATGATTCTAAGATCGGCATGTCTATTGATTGATGATCATGTCTCATAGATCATGGGTATGGAGATACCAAATCAATAAACATGGACACATGTGTTAGAGAACACATTGTTGGATAGACCCACCATGAGACACTACAGGAATTAATGTGCCATTAGTTGGTCTCAGGTAGTGTTGGTACAAAGTCCTTAGACCTGAGATCACCATAGATTCCAACATGTGTAGTAGCCTACTTTGAGATTACCAAACGCTATTCCGTAACTGGGTAGTCATAAAGGTAGTTTTCGGGTTTGCTATGAAACATGGAGTGGGATGTGAGTGATCAAGATGGAATTTGCCCCTCCTTTGAAGAGATATCTCTAGGCCCCTCGAGGTAATGGATTATGGAAATGCATGGCCATGCTAAGTTGATTGAGGAGTCAATCAACAGACAGATAATCCAATACGGTTCGAGTGAATGGTTAAGCTATTGAAGGGATGGCACACATCTTGCCTATAGCTTAATTGGTATCGTGAGGCAAAGGGTTTTGTGTACACATTACAGGTTCAGAGCCGATATTATTCTTGTATACTATGGTGTCAATATGTGCTGCTAGGCGCCGCTGTTGACGGGTCGGCTGAGTTGGACTCGAGCCGACGATCGGCTAAGTTAGACTATAGCCGAAACCGAGTATACCTGAACCTACAGGGTCGCACGCTTAAGTTGGACTCGGATACGGCTCGATCGGATAGGGATCCGATCGGATAGAGTCCTATGGTCTTACGACGTATGGGCGGCCGACTCTATGAGATTCAGATGGGATCCGATTTAAAATAGAGTCCTGATCGGCCACGAGTCCCAGTCGGCCAACTCTATATAAAGGGGCGAGGGGTGGATAGTTTCGGCATCGCGTTGAACCGAATCCGCAACAAAAGTCGCCGAGATCAATCTCCACGGAAACCCTCCCCACTTTCGAGCCAAACCCTAGCCTTGCATCGCGTGCTAGCACACGGGTGTACGGCGTTTTGTCCCCGGACGTGTGGATACCGGTAGAGGCGCTGCTACGTTGCGCGCTGTTGATCGGCTTCGGATCGGCTGCGGTCGGACGCATCGGAGCAAGGCGTAAGAACGTGACGGGACGACTCCGCGAATCGGCTGATTGGCGAATCGGCTGTCCCCGGAATCTTTGTCGGCTTGCGGGGAATCGGCTACACAGTTCCAGATCGGATAGCCCCGATTGGCTATTTCCGCTGCATATTCCAATCGGTAACGATCTATCGGCCCTTACTTGCAAGTGTTCCTGGTTTGCGCGGTAGAAAATTTTTGTTTTCGGCTAGCGTAGCTTCCGCATAACCCTTCACACTTGAGGGCCAAGAAAGCTAAAACTAAAGATCAAAAAAATAAGTACAAACAACATCTGAAAAGGTACATAGAGATCCCTCTGGGTCTTGCGCACCGTGGATGTCTTGTGCCTTATCCTATCTTGGGATCCATCCTCCGAAGGTACCACCTGTCCAGCCTTGTTGGGTGATGTCATCTTTTGCCGGGTTGTCCCCTCATTACCTCCTTTGTGAGTCTTGCAAAGCAATTTTTCCTTCCCAAGGAGGCCTGATGTTGGGCCGATGAGTTGAGGCCGAGAAGAAGGACACCAAGGCCGGACCTGGGGGGAGGTCGGGGTGTCCGACCCCAGAATGAGGTCGGGCTGCCAACCCCGTCCGAGGATTTTCGGTCCAACTTCAGTTACCCTTTAGTCTGCTCTGAGAGGTACCCCAGTGTGACACTACACAAACTAGTTTTCTAATGCTGATGAGATACAAGCTACGAGTGGATATGTGTTCACACTTGGAGGTTGTGTTGTTTCCTGAAAATCTTACAAATAGACCATCTTAACGAGGTCGACAATGTAAGCAGAACTCACATTATTACACACTGTCATTATTGAGGCTAAATGGCTTCGTGAGCTGTTGATAGATTTGTCGTTGGTTGAAAAACCAGTATCAGCTATCCTAATGAATTGTGATAATTAAACGATGAATATTAGGGTAAATAGTTGAAGGACAACATGAAGTCATCTAGCCATGTAAAGAGAAAACTGAAGTCTATCAGAAAGTTAAAAAACTCAGGAGTCATAGGATTGGACTATGTCCAAACTGCAAAAAATTGGGAGATCACTTTGCTAAGGGTCTATCGTGTAATGTGATAGACGCGCATGGAGTGAGATAGACTTGAGACCCACTTGAGTTACATAATAATGGTAACCTATCCTATATGATCGGAGATCTCATGAGTTAGGATGACAAAACAAGTTATTGGGTGACTGGGAGGAGAGACTCTTGAAAGACTCATTTCATTGATGTATTTCTCTCCTTGTCTATATGGCTGGTTGGTGCATACTTTAATGTGATCCGAGTGGCTTTTCTTAAAGAAGAGGTGTTGGCCTATAAAATATCTTATAAAGAACACACCTATATTAGTTCGACGGCTAATCATGGTCTATGAGATTTGGATGATTTCTACATACTCATGAAAAGGCATAAAGTATGACTTATACCCTCCAAACAAAGCGAATGCTAACAGGATTGGGTAAAACCTGACTACATAAGACTGACAATTCAAGGCATAGTAAATTGTTTAGTTGTGGTCAGGTCTAGCTCCATTTCTAGGTGAAAGTTCAACTTAACATTCTCCACCAAAACATTGATATAACAAACAGGTGTAGAACTGAGAACATTTCTTGTGAGTCTTGCAATTTGGTGGGGATTGTCAGAATTAAATGGTCTAGGCCCAAATAAATCCTAGTAAATTCCATGGACCCACAATCAATGTTAAGGAATTGATACCACATTGGATATCAACGAGAAAGGACCACAACTTAAATAGACGGCTAATTGAGAGCACCTGTTGAGCGATTGAGGCAGTGATGAGAATGCCACTGGCGTACGCGGGCCGAACTGCGCCGAGATGGGCGTGCGAGCGAGCGAGCGAGGCAACTACTTCCCTCCTTCCGAACAATCGTTTTTATGAGGAAAAATGTAACTGACGAGGACTCGTTACTCCTGTAATGGATGGAGCAATCAATCGGGATTAATTCCACCTGAAACATCTCTCTCTGGTTATTTCCCACCTTCAGGACAGACAAAAAAGCACTTCTATTCATCTTCCTAATCTCGATTCTCTGGTACACACCTCTTTCTTGTTGTTATGTACCTCTTCGGTAATCTCCGATCCTGAGCACTTGCAGGCACGAGTGTTCAGGAACAATCAAGCCTTCGAAACTCTATCCATTTGAGTACCTGCACGGGTGGCGGACGATCAAGTTTTGGGAGCGTTCTCCGGGTAAGTAATTCTCTTTACTTCATCATTAAACATGTTACTAGATGATGCTATTATTGTTATTAACATATTCATCTTTAGCACTATCACCGAATCATCCTTTTATTCACATTTTATGTTTGGTATCATATTTTTCTGCATTAAAATATGTCAAATTATGATATTTTCAACGTTTCAAACTTCATCATTAAATATGTTACTAATGATACTATTATTGTTATTAACATGTTCATATTTAGCACTATCACTAAATCATCCTTTTATTTAAATTTTATGTTTGGTATCGTGTTTTTCTGCATTAAAATATGTCAAATTATGAGATTTTCAATGTTTCAAACCTCACGAGGAGTACATAGAGTTAGAGAGAGAGACCAGATTGGGGGAGAGAGATACAGGACAGCTCCAACAAGATCTATCTCACGCGCGGATCCTGCATTCGATCTGTTAAATTGGTTTACTTTAGTTAGCACATGATTAAGGATAAAATAATATGGACAGTCTTGTTGCGAGATTTGTTGACACAAACCATCTAGCAGCTAAATCTTGCCATCAAATGCAAATTATCCGAACGATGAGGCAAGGCAAGCCTAGCAAACGAGTGTTAGATTGATCTCTTTGATGCACTTGAACCTAGACCAGGTAATGTGATGCTTCGGAATGTCTAGTTGTATTTCCAATCTTGGCAGTCCCTAAAACCTAGTAGAGTACCCCAAAAAAAGCATATTAGCAAGTGTACGCTGCAACACAAACACTACTTAGCAAATCTTACAGTCAGGGAGAGCAATTAGCGAAGCAAGCTAGCTGCAGTGTTTAACAATCAAACTAACAAAAGCTGCTCCCGCCCTTCATTGCATATTTACCCAAAATGAAGTTTCTCTTTTCATGCACATCCATTCTCACCTTCTCATTTGACGTTTACGCTGTCATCACTCCCATCTCCGTAAGGCCACAAATCCATAATAATCCAAGATAGGCGCAGGCGTTTCAGAAATGGGTGAATCGTCTATTCAAGAAGCATACCTTCATCAGTAGCCACCTGTTCCTGTTCCGCCAGGGCACAACAAATAACTTACAAATTAAGCTCAACTTTTTAGGCACAAATCAGCTTACAACATGTTCTTACAGACCCAGCCAATTTTATTGGTCACTGATCTGATCTGCGCACAGCTTAACAATCACATGTTCACATGACAAATGCACAACCTTTTGTTCCTATGAATGCTTGATCCTGTAACAATCTACCGCCTAATAGACATTTTTCTCTGACTAACTCAGCTCCTTCACCTGCGAAAACAAGAATGCTACTCACTTAAAATTTGTGCAATACAACAAAAGGTGACCGGATTGTTATTGTCAATGGAAGGCAGTGACACAGGAAGAAAGACATTGAATTTACCACTCACCGAGTATCAACAGGTTCAACAGGTGGGTAAAGTGTCTAGTCACTCCTCGATGCACCCTGCCGAGGATCATTTCCTGAGGCAGCGGCTGGGAAGTCCGAGAGGCGAAAGCTAACAAGAGCTGGTCCAAGAGCACTGATTTTCCCTGCGCCTGCAAATGCTGCCTCAGCATCCATGCGCCTCTTGAAGATCACCTGAGCGCAGTTGGCATTGTTCGCAGTCTCTGCCTTGGCTTCATTGACGGGTCCATATTGGCTAAAGATTTTGATAAGGTCACTGCGTGAAGGAACAGCACCTGGCCTGCTGAAGTGCAGCACTAGTCCAGCAAATGAGGAACTTTCTGTTTCTTCAGAACTTACTTTAGTTCCATTTGCAAAACTCAGTTGTGTTTCAGCATTAAGTTGCTCCCTGTTTTCTGAACCTTCAACAGTTGGTTCCTCTACAATTCCCAGTGATGTTGATGATTTCATGGCAGGTTTTTTAACATGTTGTTCCTTCTTTCTTGTTCTGCTTACACCCTTATCTTTCTTTTTTCTGAGACTAGACAGTGGTTCCTCCACATTAATCAGAATGTCAGCCCAATAATCATCTTGCATATGATCAGCCAAGGGCTGCTCCAAGGGAGTGGGCTCAGTGCTGGCAGCTTTCTCAGGCATATCCTCATCAACATCGGAAATAGAAGCACAGGATCCAGTGTTAGTGGCCTTCCCATATATCTCCTTCTCAACATCAGACCTAGAAGCATATGAGTACTTCCTGAAATCAGTAAAGAAGTTCATGCCTGCACTGGAAAATCTCTCCCTTCTCTTAAGATTAAATACTGCTAGGGAAAGCTGTGACAGCATTTCAGAACAAGACAGGGAATTTTCCGTCAAGGTGTCTGTCTTGCCCTTTTTCACCTTCAGTGAATGTGCAAACTTGTCTGGAGCATTTGCTTGTCTTTCTTTAGTGCTACGAGATCTCTTCTGAGATACTGCGCCATTAGCTTTGAGAACAGGTGGTGTCTGTGACATTTGACCAGCAGCTTTGTGCATCAAGTCTCCAACCTTTGTGGTGTTCTTGCGGGAGACAGGCTGTGGCAGGGAAGACAAATCCCCCAATGTGTCAAGTTTCTTTCTTTTCCTAGTCTTCATTGTATACTCCAAATCATGATCAGGATCCTCAAGTTTCTCAGTTGATGCATCCATAGAACGCTTGCCTCGAGCCTTGCTTTTACCACCAGATGAAGGATTAGGCATATCTGTCACTGCCATAAGTTCAGAAAGTTTCTTCTTCTTCCTACCCTGCTCTGAGATTGGCGCTTCCGAAGCTACTGAGGTTTCACTACGTGTTGACCTCTTCTTGCCAGAAGAAACAGAAACGTTGGCATTGCCATCTTCAAGTCCATCCCCATCCCCTGTGGTTTTATACTTCTTGTGCGCAGAGCCAGCTCTATACCCCACCTTATTCTCCTTGAGCAAAGCAGTATTCTTCTCTTCCACCTTTAAGGATTTAACACCACCATCCTTTCCCCTGACTTTCAAGGCCACCGGGGTGCCTCCCTTCATGCATGTCAATCTTGTTCTGCGTGCTGATTTGCTCTCACTCAAGGTTTCATCCACAGCCTTCTTGGACAGTTTTTTGCTTGCACCAACTGTTTCAAGCCCATCTGCATCTTTTGAGGTGTTTTTGTTCTTCTTTGCTGATCTGTTCTGGTTCTTTGACTTCTTTGTTTTACTCGATGTATCATCTGTTGCCCCTTTCCTTGGCACAGAACCTGTGTCATCCATATCAAGCCCATCTACATCTTTTGAGGTGTTTTTGTTCTTCTTTGCTGCACTGTTCCGGTTCTTCGACTTCTTTGTTTTACACGATGCATCATCTGTTGTCCCTTTACTTGGCACAGAACCTTCGTCATCCATATCAAGCCCATCTGCATCTTTTGAGGTGTTTTTGTTCTTCTTTGCTGCAGTGTTCCGGTTCTTTGACTTCTTTGTTTGACTCGATGTATCATCTGTTGCCCCTTTACTTGGCAGAGAACCTTCGTCATCCATATCAAGCCCATCTGCATTTTTTGAGGTGTTTCTGTTCTTTGCTGCACTGTTCTGGTTCTTTGACTTCTTCGTTTTACTTAATGTATCTTCTGTTGCCCCTATTCTTGGCACAGAACCTTCCTCATCCATAATCTCCTTTTTTGCAGCCCCTGGCAGAACCTTTTTCTTGCGTGATGAACTCTCACCACGCCTTGGCTTCTTCTCCATGTCCATCACATCATTCCCACCACTTTTGTCCATCCTTTTCCTCTTGGTGTGTGGGATCGCCACAGAAACATCCTCAATCCCCTCAAAGGTCACAAACTCAGGGAGTTTCCTAGTACCCCTTGAGCAATTGAATGCCCTAAGCTGTGCTTTGGCAGTTGTAAGTTCGAGACGGTCAGCACCAGCCAGTGGATTCGTTCCCAGAGCTATGATGTAGTCAAGAAATGGTCTACCATGGAATGTGCCCCTCATGTATGCACCATCTACAACAGCACCATCAGCCCCTTCACGGATACCAGAATTCTCAATCTCTTGCCTCTTGCCAATGCTACTACCAGAGCAGGTGCATGAGAGGCCTACCTCTACACGGCGACCAACCTCTTGCAGTGCAGCATCCACAGCGGACACAAAACCAGACATGGTGCTCTGGCTGGCCAGGCGCGTGAAGTTGGTGCAGAATGGCAGAAGTGCAGAGGCATCGCTCCAAGCGAAAGTCTTGTCCCAGAAATAGGCGACAAGGGGTGCGCCCGGCCTGGTATGCTTCAGCGCGAGCTCGGAAGCATCTGCAGCATCAAACACCTGGCCCGGCCACCATGGGTGACTCCGCACCTTGCCCCAGACAAGCTCTGGCGGTGCAAAATTATGGCCTCCCTCATACTGAAAAGTGCAGTAATAGCGCGTGCTTCCGTCGTTCCCCTCTTCCTCCTCCTGCGGCGGTGGTGATGGCTGGTTCTTGGGGCGGCCACGGTGAGGGCTTTTGTGAAGCTGAAACAACCCACAATTAATTAGATTCTAATTAAAAATCGTTTATCTTAATTCAAGCCATGCGATTGGTCACACAAAGAAATGGCAACTTGATTAAAAATTTAGAAGCTATAACATTTTAAACCCAAATTATATAAAAAAATTAATTAGACATGATACTATTGTCTAAATTATACAAATTATGGTATTACACTAAATCTTCACCATCCATAATTAGTACACACATGAGTATAACAATATTTTGAAGTAGCGTACCTAAAATTACATGGGTGGCGTACCTAAAAGATAAGCAGAATACATTGAAGTATATATCTAGCTTTGCCATGATTTATCATCATGTACAGACAACAAAATTACCTACATAAAAACTCTGTTAGGTGGTTTAATCCAGCTTAATATTTCCTCTAGCAACACCCAAATCACTTGCATGTCACCAGTCATATTATATCACCTAGCAGCCACACATTACCACCATGGAAAGGAGCCACACTTGGCCTTGTCCAAACATGGTGAAACAGCCAACAGTACAAGCATGTATGGGCAACCATTTCTATACAATGGTAAGACTATAAGAGGAGCAGAAACAAGTAGCAGAGGAGGAAGAAGCTGCGGCACTACTTAAGCAAATCACGGCCACTAACTCAGGAGGCCAAATGAAAGAAATGTAGCCTAATCACTCTCCACTTAGCGGAAAGATAAGAGATGAACTAGTCGATAGATTGACCCAAAAACCCCACATCGAAGCACAAGGCCTTTGATCCAATTTCACAACCCAATACCTGAGATAGCTCACTAAGGGTAGCAGTAGCACGGAATTAGAACCAGGGAAAGAGTGGAAGCACCTACCTCACCGCCGGCAGCGGGTCGGCGCCGAGCACCGCGTTCGCCAGCTACGGCGGCTTGCTTGGAGCGCCTACGGCCGAAGCTATCCGGTGGTGTTTGCCCACCCGACGGTGCGCTGCGGGTTCGGGCAGCGCGGCGCGCAGAAAGGGAGCGAACGGCGTCGGTACCCATGGCCTTTGCACCGGCAGCAAAAGAATATTTAGGGTAGGGATTTGGGGGAAGAAGCAGCCATTAGCAGGAACAGGATGGGGGAGATTTGGGGAAACCGCCTGCTTCCGAGAGCCAAGCAGCAGCAGGACGGTTCTCGTTGTCTGCCGGGCGAAATCCGAGCTCCGGCGAGCCGACGGCGCGGTGGCGGCGGGTGGGGACGACGTCGACGGCGGATGCTCGAGGTCGGGGAGAGAGGTGCGTGCTGTGGATGGGGATTGACCACCGAGGGACAGCTATACCTTCACATCACTGGGCTTATTGGGCCGTGCTTCACTAGCTTTAGGTCAATTACGTCCTTTTTTGACACTTAACTGTTGGTTACTCTATTTCAGAGTATAAAATATTTTTTTGTTTTGAATAGATTATTCATGTATGTGCTTCATATACTCCCTTTATATATAAGTAATTGTCCTCTTTAAAAAATTTTCTCAAAAGTATAAAGTATTCTGTTATCCTAAAACAATACTTTATTTCTCTCCAAGTTTCTTTTATACTACTTTATTTCTCACCTACCCGCATTTATACTAATTTATTCCATCAACTATCATATTTGTTACTTTTATCTGATACTTCTTTAATCTCTAAAAAATTGACATAATCCTTGATATTATGGGACGAAAAGAGTATATGTGCCATATACAGTATCTCTTCGTTTCAAATTATTAGTCGTTTGATTTTTTTCTTAGTCAAAATTTTTTATATTTACGTAGTTTATTGAAAGAATTACTAACATTTATGACATCAAAATTATTTTAATAAAATTTAACATGATATATTTGATATAATGTTTATTTTATATTAAAAATGTTAATATGCTATAAATTTGATCAAACCTTAATGATTTATAATATAAAATTATAATATAAAATAGACTTATAATATAAAATTATAATATAAAATGGATGGAGTAGTAAATTAAACGAGGGAGTGAGACATCAAAACTATGGAATTTTCCATACGTTTTTAAAAATCTTTTGTGACAAAAGCTCCACTAGTATGTATTTGTAGGAATCGTCCTCAGTTTCCGTTTCAAATTTGAACTTGATCGAATTTCTTCCCAATATGTGCTTTGAGCCCATGTCCGAAGCTCGAATTATGACCGGTCAGAATATATCGTTTTAAAGAGTTGATGCCTTGCACGGTTGCTTCGGAAATTGGTAGAATGAAACAAGAACCAATTCTTGCAATGAAGTTAGAAAATAATAAGTTTGAGTGCGATAGGGCACAAAGTTTATTTATTAAAAGAGATATGTCAAAAGGAAAAGGATGCTTCGATGGTACTAATCTGTGGAAAAAATTGTACTTTGTTACCTTAAATGATCAATGAAAGGAATTCTTTTGTAGCTAATAAATTACTAGATTTAAAGCTTAGATCAGAAAATTTTCAACTCGTTTTGAGGATCTGATTACGATGTGTAAAATTTTGAAACAGGAATAGAAATAGAGGAAAATAAATGCAAAATCTACTAGAGTAAATTCCTAAAACAGAAACTCAGCTAATCTCTATAGGTGAATGGTGAATCCAAAAATATCAGTCAATTGATCCACGTCAGAGAAAAAGCTAGACCGTCCGATGGCGGAAAAAAGAGGCAGGAAGCCGTAGGATTGGATCAATGAGAAATAGTAAAACCGGGCTTTCCAGCGCCTGCCTCACGCCTGTGACAGAGCAAAGAAAATGAAAAAAAAAGATTATCTATGCATCATTTGACAGAAAACCTGTAGGAATCCTGCAAAATTTGGGCCACCCGGTTGCTTTATGATTCATGCAAAGCAACCAAACCTTAAAAACCTCCTCCTCATCCCCGCTCACTACCGCTCTCACGACATCCATGCCTAGAGCTGATGGACCTTTTAAAGTGTTTGAAAAATTTAATGAAAATGCATACAAGCTTGATCTCCCTACAGATTTTGGGGTTAGTCCCACTTTTAACGTTGCAGATTTAAAGCCATATTTGAGAGACGAAGATGAGCTTGAGTCAAGGACGACTCCAATGCAAGAAGGGGAGGATGATGAGGACATCAATACTACCGATACATCCACGCCTCCACACGTACAACTTCATGGCCCAATAACCCGCGCTCGTGCACGTCAACTCAACCATCAGGTGAGTTCATTCTTAAGTTTATGTTCCTCTTCTTTATACCTTGGAGGCGCGTGCACTTTTGTTTTACTCAGGAACGATGGAGAGGATCCAACGGGAAGAGGATTCGCGCGGGGTGGATTCGGACTGCAGCACAGTGCCAAGTTCTAACGGCCGCCACGACTTCATGCGAACTCCGATTTGGGCGTGCAAGTACTTGATGGAAAGGTTATCAAGTCTACTTTAAAATGGATCTGGCCCCATATCAATATCTGTCCTGGAGCGGCCGCAATTGTATTTTTTCTACCGAGTATTTTCTGTTCTTGGTGCTGCATCACCTCTTTTGCCCTAATGGGCCGTGTATCAAGTTGGGCCCGTTAGGGGCGCGTCCTAGGGTTTAGCACAACCCCGGAACTCCTGTGGTCGTCTCTCCTCTCTTTCTAAACCTTCAGCCGCCACCATGAAGGGTGGGTTTTGTTGATTAGAGTTAGACTTTTGCTACTTGCACACAACGCGCGTGTCGGCTAGACCGTCCGTCTGTTTGTCTTCAGAACCCCACCATATCGTGTATTCAGATTGAATCTTTCATCTTAATATATAGTAATTTTAGTGCTTGTTTTACTTGTTCTTGCTTGTTCTTCGATTTCTTGCAGGACGAGTGCCCTAGTGGCTGGGTTGTCGCGCACCGCAAGATCGCGTCAACCATCGGAGACGGTGTATCGGTTGCTAAGGCGCATCGTCCTTGGACGGTTGTAGTCGGGCCGTGAACGTCGCCTCCGTTCCCCAATCGAGTTATCCTCCACCTCTCATCGAAAGATCGGACTAAACCCTAGCGGGATCGCATCACGCACCCCAGCCCTCCCCTTTATAGTCTAAGGGGGCCAGTTACAATGGACTTGGCACGCAAGAAAACTTGTTCCTAAAGTACAAAGCAAGTACAGGCTAAAGCTGAAAAGCAAAACAGAAATCATCTTGGGATCTATTCGCCGCGGGCGTCTTGTGCACAGTACTACCTCAGGATCCGTAGCGGTAGGTATTTTGTGCGTAGTCTTGTTGGGTGACGTCATCTTCCATCGGCCTGTCCCCCGTTTGTCATGTTTGCGAGGCTTACAAAGGAAGCTTGTTTCCCAATGAGGGGCGGCCGACCTCCGTCCTGGTCGGGGCCATGCATGGAGGTCGGACTAAGGAGCCGAGGCTGGCCTGAAGGAGAACGCAGAGGCTACGATAGCATAAATCAAAATTTTTCTACTGCACAATTCAGGAAAGCTTGCAAGTAAGGGTCCATAGATCGTTACCTATTGACGTGCAGTGCAGCGAAAACAGTCAATATGTTGCTAGCCCATCTCGAAAAAGTTTCGCCCACCTCGCGAATGTTTCAGCCGACCCAGGAAAACCTTGCCGACCTCAGGAACGCTTTAGCCGACCCCGGGAACGAAGCGCCCGACCCGCGACCCTGGCGCGTCTCGCCCGACCCCGACGGCGATTTCGGTTCGTCTCGCCCGACCCTACCAAACTCTACGCGCGCCGCCCGATCGCCTGATGGTGTTGGGATTCGCCGATGCCGACAACTTTGTGTCCAGTTGCTGATGCCGACGGTGCCAAGCCACTTCGCCCGACCCTCCGACCTTCCGACCCCGACCCAAATTGCCGAATTGAATTGGGCTAATTGGATCTCGACGAGATTCAATGCCGCCGAATAACGTCGCAATGTAGCGATGTCTCTACCAGTATCCACACATCCAGGGAGAGAACATCGAACACCCGTGTGCTAGCACACGATGCACGGCTAGGGTTTTGGCTCGGACATGGGAGGGTTTTCGTGGAGAAGGTTTGTCCAGGTTCGGCAATTTTAAAATCGCCAAATTCCGCTTGCAAAATTCTGTTTTCGTGCCGAGAAGCTTCGGAACCCCTTTCGGTAATACTTTCAAAAATTTCACGTGCCTCATATTTTGTCTGTTTGAGCTAAGAATTTTTGTGGTTGGTTCTAGTGTGCCCCTGGTTGTGCAAAAAATATCAAAAAAATAAATAAAAATAAAAAAAGTCGCATCTCTCTCCTCGGCACTAGAGAGAGAACAACAAAAGAGAGAACAGCAAAAAAAGAAAAAAAAAGAGAGCAAAAAAAGAAAGAAAGAGGCCGACTCGTGAGAACCTTCCTTCCACCTAGTCCCCTTTGTCTCCACCTTCCTGTGATCGTGTCTGTTTGGGTTTGTATCTTATGGCATCCTTTGTGGTTAGGCTCGCGTCTCTATTTCGTCTAGCCTAGGACCAGACAGACCGACCTTGAGCGTTTACTCAATTTGCTTTGACTAACGTGGTTGCTAGTACTTCCTTGTGCATTACTTTCAGCCGTCCTACGGCTCCACACATACGAATACGCTTGACAAAGACCTTGTTGCTACGGCGCCGATACACCTCGTTCCACGGTTGCAGACTTGTCGGTTGTCGTCACCCATCCTGTGAGAATGGTAAGAACTGGTAAGAGCTTGTGAGATAAGCTGAGAGCGAGCACCTTTCAGTAACCACACCCCAATAGTTGTAGGGATTAATTCTTGTCAACTGTTTTCGTTATTGTTTTGTTATATTAACCATGGCAGGCTCGGAGGAAGAAGAAGGTGCATCCCATTCTCCACGCACCAGACGCATCATACAACATTTTGCAAGGGAAGTGAAGCGGCACACAGAAGGACTTGATGCGGATTTGCAGGTGACGAATGACAAGATCGGGCAACTGGAGGCCACACAGATCGATGCCACAACTAGGCTCGTCGGGTTGGATGCATCGGTTGCGCGTATTGACACCAGCCTTGCTACACTTGTGAGGCATTTTGATAACCTCAATGCTCGGGGCCATGATCAGCGTGATGAAGACGACGTTGATGGTGAGTACGGTGAGGACAACTTCGATGGTGACTATACCGCTGACACTGAACATGATGACCGCAACGCTTGTGATCGCCATCGGCTACGTAACAACCGTAGAGGCATGGGAGAACACCGCCGACGAGAGGTACTCAATAATGAAGATGCTTTTTCTAAAGTCAAATTTAAGATACCTCCTTTTGATGGAAAATATGATCCTGATGCATACATTACATGGGAGATTGCTGTTGATCAAAAATTTGCATGCCATGAATTCCCTGAGGCCTCTAGAGTTAGAGCTGCTACTAGTGAGTTCACTGCTTTTGCCTCTGTGTGGTGGATAGAACATGGCAAGAAAAATCCTAACAACATGCCACAGACTTGGGATGCTTTGAAACGGGTCATGCGGGCTAGATTTATTTCTTCTTAGTATGCACGTGATTTGTTAAATAAATTGCAACAATTGAGGCATGGTGCTAAAAGTGTAGAGGAATATTATTAGGAATTACAAATGGGCATGCTTCGCTGTAATTTAGACAGTGCGAGGATGCTGCTATGGCTAGATTTTTGGGTGGTCTAAACCGTGAGATCTATGACATTGTGGACTACAAGGATTACACTAATATGACTCGATTATTTCATCTTGCTTGCAAAGCTGAAAGGGAAGTGCAGGGACGACGTGCTAGTGCCAAGACTAATGTTTCCGGAAAATCGACATCATGGCTGCCACGCATGCCTTCTACTCCTTCACCATCTTCCACACCCCGACGGTCGGCACCTTCTCCATCCAGCGACAAGCCACGTGTCCCATTGTTAGTGCACCGACTAAGACAGCCCGCAGCTAGCCGCGAGTGCTTCTTCGTTGCATCCTTTGGAAGAACAAGAGATGTCCAATGTCACCGTTGCAAGGGCTATGGGCATGTCCAGCGTGATTGTCCCAGAAAGCGTGTTTTGGTAGTCAAAGATGATGGTGAGTATTCCTCGGCTAGTGATTTCGAAGAAGATACACTTGCTTTGCTTGCGGTGACCATGCGAGATAAAGATGAGGGACCGAAGAACATATTGGTGCGATCTTTGCGAACGCTACGACGGCTCATTGTGCGGCGTGTGCTCGGCACACAAATGGAGAAGGCCGAGCAAAATCAGCAAGCACACTTTGTTTCAAACAAAGTGCATCATTAAAGAGCGTTCTTGCCACTTGATCATCGATGGAGGAAGCTGCAACAACTTGGCTAGCGCGAAATGGTGGAGAAGCTTGCACCGAGCACCAAACCACATCCCCACCCGTATCACATTCAATGGCTAAACAACGGTGGTAAGGCAAAGGTAACCAAGCTGGTGCGCATTAATTTTGCAATTGGAACATATCATGATGTTGTTGAGTGTGATGTTGTACCTATGCAAGCTTGTCATATTCGTTAGGTAGGCCATGGCAATTTGATATGGATTCTATGCATCATGGTAGATCAAATCGGTATTCTTTTATGTACCATGATAAGAAAATTGTGTTGCATCCCATGACCTCTGAAGCTGTTTTTGAGGATGATGTTGCTAAAGCTAAGAAAGAGAAGAATCGGGTCCATGCTATAAGTGAAAATCAGCTTGTAGCCAAAGAACATGTGCAACATAACAAGAGAGATTCTAAATCTGACAATAAAAACGTGATTCAATTGAAAGTTCTTGCATGCTTCTGTTAAATCGATGTAGCCAATTTGGATACAATCAAATTTGCTATGCTTTTGTATGCAAGGATGCTTTGTTTTCCTTTGAGGATGTACCTATTTCTTTTCCACTGCGGTCACTAATCTTTTGCGGGAGTATGAGGATGTTTTTCCCCAGGATGTACCACCGAGGCTGCCACCGGTGCGTGGAATTGAGCATCAAATCGATCTGATTCCGGGGGCTTCACTACCCAACCGCGCGCCATACAGAACCAACCCTGACAAGACCAAGGAAATTCAGCGTCAAGTTCGGGAGTTGCTTGATAAAGGGTACGTACGAGAGTCTCTTAGTCCATGTCTTTGTGCCGGTGATTTTGGTGCCTAAGAAAGATGGATCTTGGCGTATGTGTGTTGATTGTAGAGCTATTAATAACATTACCATTAGATATCGTCATCCAATTCCTAGGTTAGACGATATGCTTGATGAATTGAGTGGCTCTACTTGTCTTCTCTAAAGTTGATTTGCGTAGTGGATACCACCGATTCGTATGAAGTTCGGAGATGAGTGGAAAACAGCTTTCAAAACTGAGTTTGGATTATATGAGTGGTTAGTGATGCCTTTTGATTTAACTAATGCACCTAGCACTTTCATGAGGTTGATGAATGAGGTTTTGCGTTCTTTCATTGGCAAATTTGTGGTGGTATACTTTGATGATATTCCGATTTATAGCAAATCTTTAGAGGAACACCTTGATCATTTACGTGCTGTTTTTAATGCTTTGCACGATGCACGTTTGTTTGGTAACCTTGCGAAGTGCAGTTTTTGCACTGATCGTGTATCGTTTCTTGGCTATGTTGTTACTTCGCAAGGAATTGAGGTTGATCAAGCCAAGGTCGAGGCAATTCAGAGTTGGCCGCCTCCTAAAACGGTCACACAGGTTCGAAGCTTGTTAGGACTTGCAGGATTTTATCGGCGCTTCGTGCGGGATTTCAGCACCATTGCTGCACCACTGAATGAGCTTACAAAGAAGGGAGCGCCTTTCACGTGGGGCACCGCACAAGTGAACGCCTTCAACATGTTAAAAGATAAGTTGACACATGCACCTATCCTCCAACTTCCAGATTTTAATAAGACTTTTGAACTCGAATGTGATGCTAGTGGGATTGGATTGGGTGGTGTTTTGCTACAAGAGGGAAAACCCATTGCATATTTCAGTGAAAAATTGAGTGGGTCTGTTTTGAATTATTCTACTTATGATAAAGAATTGTATGCTCTTGTAAGAACTCTGAAAACATGGCAACATTATTTATGGCCCAAGGAATTTGTCATACATTCTGATCATGAATCTTTAGAACATATTCGTAGTCAAGGCAAACTGAATCGTAGGCATGCTAAATGGGTTGAATTTATTGAATCTTTTCCTTATGTCATTAAACACAAGAAGGGAAAGGAGAATATCATTGCTGATGCTTTGTCTAGGAGATATACTTTGTTGACACAACTTGACTACAAAATCTTTGGCCTAGAAACAATCAAAGCCCAATATGTGAATGATGATGATTTTAAAGACGTGTTGTTGCACTGTAAGGATGGAAAGACATGGAACAAATTTGTCTTCAATGATGGGTTTATTTTTAGAGCCAACAAGCTATGCATTCCAGCTAGCTCTGTTCGTTTGTTGTTGCTGCAGGAAGCGCATGGCGGTGGGTTGATGGGGCACTTTGGTGCCAAGAAGACGGAGGACATCCTTGCTAGCCATTTCTTTTGGCTGAGGATGAGAAGAGACGTGGAGCGATTTATGGCTCGCTGCACGACATGTCAAAAGGCTAAGTCACGCTTAAACCCCCATGGTTTATATATGCCTCTACCTGTTCCTAGTGTTCCTTGGGAAGATATTTCAATGGATTTTGTGTTGGGCTTGCCTAGGACCAAGAGGGGGCGAGATAGCATTTTTGTGGTTGTGGATAGGTTTTCTAAAATAGCACATTTCATACCATGTCATAAAACTGATGATGCTACTCATATTGCTGACTTGTTCTTTTGGGAGGTTGTTCGCTTGCATGATGTGCCAAACACCATTGTTTCAGACCATGACACTAAATTTCTCAGTCATTTTTGGAGAACTTTATGGGCTAAATTGGGGACTAAGCTTTTGTTTTCTACTACTTGTCATCCCCAAACTGATGGGCAAACTGAAGTTGTGAATAGGACTTTGTTTACTATGTTAACTGCTGTTTTAAAGACAAATATTAAGATGTGGGAAGAATGTTTGCCTCATATTGAATTTGCATACAATCGTTCGTTGCATTCCACTACAAAGATGTGCCCTTTTGAGATTGTTTATGGATTTTTGCCTCGTGCTCCTATTGATTTAATGCCTTTGCCATCTTCTGAAAAACTGAATTTTGATGCTAAACAACGTTAGGGTTTATAGATCGTTACCTATTGACGTTTGTAATTCAGGAAAGCTTGCAAGTAAGGGTCCATAGATCGTTACCTATTGACGTGCAGTGCAGCGAAAACAGTCAATATGTTGCTAGCCCATCTCGAACAAGTCTCGCCCACCTCGTGAATGTTTCAGCCGACCCAGGAAAACCTTGCCGACCTTAGGAACGCTTCAGCCGACCCTGGGAACGAAGCGCCCGACCCGCGACCCCGGCGCATCTCGCCCGACCCCGACGGCGATTTCGGTTCGTCTCGCCCGACCCTACCAAACTCCACGCGTGCCGCCCGATCGCCTGATGGTGTTGGGATTCGCCGATGCTGACGACTGTGTCCGGTTGCTGATGCCGACGGTGCCGAGCCACTTCGCCTGACCCTCCGACCTTCCGACCCCAACGCAAATTGCCGAATTGAATTGGGCTAATTGGATCTCGATGAGATTCAATGCCACTGAATAACGTCATAATGTAGCGATGTCTCTACCGGTATCCACACATCCAGGGAGAGAACATCGAACACCCGTGTGCTAGCACACGATGCACGGCTAGGGTTTTGGCTCGGACATGGGAGGGTTTTCGTGGAGAAGGTTTGTCCGGTTGTATATGGTGCACAGAACCCTCCACCCCTCGCCTCCTTTATATAGGTTTGCCGACTGGACCTAAAGACCCATCGGGACTCTATGTCCAGTTGGATCTCTATACAAATGAGTCATATCCGAGTCAAACTCGAATGCTTGTTCTTTCCCGTTAAGTGTGCGACCCTATAGGCTCTGGTATACTTGGTTCCGACCCGAGTCCAACTCAGCCAACCCGTCAACAGCGCCCCCCTAGCAGAACGTATTGACAGCAAGGTATACAAGAGGATGATATCGGTTAAACCTGTAATGTGTGCACAAATCTCTTTTTCCTCACGATATCAATTAAGCTATAGGCAAGACTCGTGCCATCCTATCAATAGCTTAATCATTCACTCGATCTTGTATTGGATTATCTATCTGTTAATTGACTCCTTAATCAACTCGGCATGACCATGCACTTCCATAATCTATTACTTTGAGGGGCCCAGAGATATCTCTCCCAAAGGAGGAGCAAATTCCATCTTGATCATTCACATCCCACTACATGTTTCATAGCAAACCCAAAGACTACTTTTATAACTACCCAGTTACGAAATAGCGTTTGGTAGTCGCTAAGTGAGCCATTACACATGTTGGAATCTATGATGATCTCAGGTCAAAGGACTTTGCACCAACACTACTTGAGACCAATTAATGGCACATTAATTCCCTGTAGTGTCTCAAGGTAGGTCTATCCAATGATGTGTTTTCTAACACATGTTCACGTTTATTGATTTGGTATCTCCATACCATGATCTATGAGATATGATCATCAATCAATAAACATGCTAATCTTATAATCATATTTGTTCCATTGATATGATATATGATCAGGGATCATTTAGAAATAGATTCATACATAAAGAGTCTCGTAAATAAGTCATGTACTTATTGATCAATATAAGTTGTCTATTTCATGGAACTGAATAACACTTTATTTATTGATACATAAACATTGACCATGATCTCTAACATCTCCATGTTGCTTCTAGGGCATATTACTAATAGTCTCCCACTTGCACTAGAGTCAATCATGTAAGTATCTAATACCCATTGCTTTGCTGTGTGCCTCATGTTTTGGCTGAGGGAGAGGTTTTGTCAATGGATCAGAAATATTTAGATCCTTATGCATTTTGCGTATCTTTACGTCACCTCTGTCCACTATCTCGCGGATGAGATGGTACTACTGAAGTATGTGTTTGGATTTCTGATGCGACCTTGGCTCCTTAGCCTACGCAATGGCGCTACTATTATCACAATAGAGGGACATTGGATCAGTCGTACTGGTCATCACACCCAGCTCAGAAATATATTTCTTGATCCAAACAACCTCCTTTGCAGCTTCAGAAGTAGCGATGTACTCGGCCTTCGTTGTAGAATCAGCAGCAGTGTCTTGCTTGGAACTCTTCCAGCTGACTGTGCCTCCATTCAGACAGAATACGAACCCAGATTGCAATCTATAATCATCTTTGTCTGTTTGGAAGCTAGCATCAGTGTAACCACTTATAACGAGCTCTCTTCACCTCCATAGACTAGGAACATATTCTTAGTTCTTCTCAAGTACATAAGGATATTCTTTACGGCTAACCAGTGACCTTCACCTGGATCCGATTCGTAGCTGCTCGTAGCACTCAAAGCGTACGAGACATCTGGACGTGTACAAAGCATAGCATACATGATGGATCCAATTGCCGAAGCATATGGAACCATACTCATCTTACTCCGCTCATTAGGTGTCCTAGGACACTGATTCTTCCTGAGATTAATGCCATGCGACATTGGCAAGAAACCTTTCTTGGAATCATGCATGTTGAACCTCTTCAACACCTTGTCAATGTACGTACTTTGGCTTAATCCAATTAGTCTCTTAGATCTATCTCTATAGATCCTTACGCCCAATATGTATGCTGCCTCCCCTAAGTCTTTCATGAAGAAATTGTTTTTCAATGAAGACTTGACGGATTCAAGCATAGGGATATCATTTCCAATCAACAATAAGTCATCCACATATAAGATTAGAAATACAATTGCGCTCCCACTGACCTTTTTGTAAACACGGGCCTCCTCTTCATTTTTGATGAAACCAAACCCTTTGATTACCTCATCAAAACGAATATTCCAACTCCAAGATGCTTGCTTCAATCCATAAATGGATTTCTGTAGCTTGCATATCTTTCCAAGTGATTATGGATCGACAAAACCCTCAGGCTATATCATATACACATCCTCGCTTAGGTTTCCATTTAGGAAAGCCGTTTTGACATCCATCTATCATATCTCATAATCGAAATATGCAGCAATCGCTAGGATAATCCGAATAGATTTAAGCATTGCGACGGGCGAGAAGGTTTCATCATAATCAACTCCTTGAATCTGTTTAAAACCTTTCGCCACCAATCGCGTCTTATAGATGTGAACATTTTCATCCATATCTGCCTTTTTCTTAAAAACCCATTTGCACTCAATGGTTTTGACACCATCGGGTAGATCAACCAAGTTCCAAACTTGATTGTCATACATGGATTCTATTTCGGATTTCATGGCTCCAAGCCATTTGTTGGAATCTAGTCCCACCATCGCTTCCGCATAGGTCTTAGGTTCATCGTTGTCTAACAATAATATATCACGTTGTTTCGCACCTGTGTACCTTTCAGGCGCACGGTGTGATCTCTCAGACCTCCGTGGGGCTGATGTATCTATAACATGTGGCGCAACATCTCGTTCCTCCTGTTGTAGTCCTGTGGTAGCTGAAACATTTTCTAGTGTTTCTTGAACTTCTTCAAGATGCACCCTGCTCCCACTATCCTTTATTGAAAGAAACTCTTTCTCCAAGAAAACACCATATCGGGCGACAAACACTTTGCTGTTCCCGATTATTAAAATAATATCCTTTCATTTTCTTAGGATAGAAGCACTTGTCAGATTTGGGTGTTAGCTTATCGGATTGTAAACGCTTTGTATAAGCTTCACATCCCCAAATTTTGAGAAAAGACAATTTAGGGGGCTGCCCTATCCATCTCTCATATGGCGTCCTTTCAACTGACTTAGATGGAACTCTATTTAGTGTGAACACAGCTGTTTGAAGAGCATATCCCCAAAAGGATAGTGGAAGATCACATTGGCTCATTATAGACCACACCATGTCCAACAAGGTGCGATTTCTCCGTTCGGACACCCCATTCCATTGAGGAGTTCCTGGCAGAGTCAATTATGGAACAATTCCACAGTTCTTTAGATGATTAACTAATTCTTGGCTTAAGTACTCGCCTCCACGATCTGATCGCAGAAACTTAATTGTTTTCCCTAAATGATTATGTACTTCATTCTAGAATTTTTTGAACTTTTCAAAGGATTCGGACTTATGCCTCATTAAGTAAATATAACTATATCTACTAAAGTCATGGTAAAGGTAATGAAGTACTGAAAACCACCTCTGGCCGTTGAGCTCATTGGTCCACATACATAAGTATGTACGAGTGCCAATAAGTCACTTGCTCTCTCACTATGACCCGTGAAAGGTGCCTTTGTCATCTTTCCAAGTAAACAAGACTCATAAGTCTCAAACGATTCAAAATCAAAAGAGTGAAGTAAACCATCTTTATGGATGTTCTCCATGAGTTTCTCATTTATGTGGCCAAGGCGGTAATGCCAAATAAATGTGGGGTTTATATCATTTGGGAGTTGCCTCTCTGTATTGATGTTATAGATGGGAGACGCTTTAAGATCCAAAATGTATAATCTATTCACCAATGGAGTATGAAAATAGAAGATATCTCTAACATAAATTGAACACCCATTGTCCATTTGATCTAAAATCATATCCTTCCGCTTACAAACATGAAGCGGAAATAACGTTTTGACATAGAGTTGGAACACAATAACAATTATTTAGTTCCAAAACTAATTCTGAAGGTAAATGAAGTGACATAGTGCCGACAGCAACTGTAGCAACCCTTGCTCCATTGCCGACGCGTAAGTTCACCTCGCCCCTTCTCAAACTTCTACTTCTTCACATTCCCTGTAATGACTTGCAAATATAAGCTACTGATCCGGTATCAAATATCCAAGTGTCAGTTGATGAAGTAGCAAGATTGATTTCTATAACATTAATACCTGAAGCAGAAGTCGCACTTTGCTTCTTTTTGAGATCTTCCATGTACTTCTTGCGGTTCCTTTTCTAGTGTCCTGTCTCCTTATAATAGAAGCAGACGACATCTGATGCCGCCGACCCCTTCTTGCCTTTGTTTGCTTTGGAAGCACTCGCGATGTCATCAGGAGTTCACTTCCTTTTGGTGCAAAGTTTCTTGATAGGATGTTTGCGCTTAACTTTTTGCATCATCATCACATGATGATTATTTGTCTGGATACTTTCCTCAGCAGTCTTTAGCATCCCATGCAATTCTGCCAAGGTTTTATCCATGCTGTTCATATGGCTCAAAGCTCGGAGGGAGCGACTAGAGAATCACGTCTGTAGCCAACTCTTGGCTAAGAGGAAAACCTAGTTTTTCAATACTCTCAATGTAGTCAATCATCTTTATCACATGTGGACTGACGGGATTCCCTTCTACAAGCCTGCACGCAAACAAGGACTTTGAGGTGTTGAACCTCTCGACCCTAGCTTGGTTCTCAAACATGTCACGTAGACCCTCAATAATACTGTGAGCATCACTGCTCTCGTATTGCTTCTGAAGCTCCGAGGACATTGTGGCAAGCATGAGACAACTTATATCAAGGGAATTATTAGTGTGCTTCTCATAAGCCCATCGTGCAGCCGCATTAGCATTATCAGGCAAATTATTAGGATAAGTGTGGGAGGTGTCACCCCAGGGTGCCTCAAACACCTGGATTGAACCCCAACAGAAGTCAAACTGAGTGTCCTCGGGATGTGACCGAGAGCCCGACCCCCCCGAGGGTCGGGCATTCCAGCCTTCCCCCGAGTCCGACCTCAGCCCCTTCTCTCGACCCCGACTCGACGCCCGACCTCGAGCATCCTTGGGAGGAAACTTGGCAGGCACAGAGGAAGAGGGATGAGACAGCACGGTAGCATCTAACACCACCTGGCGGCACAGAAGCAGGGTCCCAGAGCTGACAGAAGTACAAAATACCCACGGTCTATAGGACCTAGCAGACCAACATGTACTTTATCAGATATTCTTTGTACCCCACCTTTTGTCTCTCTTAGTCTTAGCTTTCTTGGCACCCAAGTTCATCTGTTCCTGCCCCCCTTGAACTATAAAAGGGAGGGCAGGGCGACGGGGCCAAGGGAGATCGATCCTTTCCAGGAGGAGAACTCTAGCTCACTCCTTTGTAACCCTTGTTCATCATCCACCCCAAGGAAGAACACCACACACTGGACGTAGGCCTATTATCCTTCGGGAGGGCTAAACCAGTATAACTCTCTGTGTCTTTGTTCTTGGCTCATCGTTAGATTCGAGTTGACCATTGGATCCGTGGAGGGCAGCTTCCCCACCACACTCTCTCTTCTACCTCCTCGGGGACCCCCTTGGAGGACTGCCGACCCATCCGTCGACAGTTGGCGCGCCTGGTAGGGGCGCTGTTCTTTGCCTGGAGCGATCCGATAGTTGTTTCCTTCGCCAACGACTTTGTGGTTCCCGCCGGGATGACCTTCGTCTTTGGCACTCTGGTGTTCCGTGCGGACGACTTCCGTTGCCTCACTCTCTCCCAGACGGCCTCCGGCGAGCTGGAGCATGCGGTCGCGCCTCCACGCATGGTGGCGAGGCCAAGGCGTTTGGTCTCGCACCCTAAGGCCTCAGCTCCCAAGCCCCGCGCGACCATCAGGGTTTGGTAGCCCAAACCCTCGACTGCTCGCGCGGCGGTCCTGAGGACAGATGATGCTTGGACCCGGATTGAGCGTGCAGCTTGACTCCCCGCTGTGCGTTCTGCTTCACCGCGCCGAGGGTCGTCTTCCTCGCCTTCGCGTGTTGCTGGGGGTGATCCTGCGCCTCTTGGCATGGAGGACCCTAGGAGGACCATTCGTCATGCCTCTCTCCCCACATGGCATCGAGTGGGCGGCTCCGCGGACCAGTGTTCATCCCTGGTAACTGCTAGCCCGCCAACTTTGTCATGATGGTGGAGGCGGTGTCCGACGACAAGATCACGGGCTCTGAGGAGTCTGATGCTCACCGCAACGTGTGCCGTTCCTGTAATGCGGGGAGGGTCGTGCGGCGTGAGTAGGCCCGTCGACCAAACGTTCAGCCCGGCGCTAGAGTCAGACTTCACGATGGAGTTTGAGGGACACCGGGTTTCGGACATCGGCGCCAACCTGGTCGCCATTGAGCGTGCCCTTAACGGTCTTCCCGACTCCCCGAAGATCCGGAAGGCCATGGCCATGACCCAGGCTGCTGCAACACAGCTCAATGTCTCGGCCCTATCCGAGCGCCCCCCTGGGAGCGCTCGACGCTCAAGGTCGCCACAACAGCAGAGTGCCGATCATTCGGCCTCCCCGTCTCCTGTGGCGGGTGCAGCCACAAGGACTGTGGTTCCCCCCGCGGGCTTGGCTCAATGCTCCCGGAGTGCTCGCACGACTGAGCATCAAGGGAGCTCCCACACAGGTGATCTGCACGAGGTGATCGCGCAGAGGATGGATGCCCGCAACACCATCGAGCGGCGTGCCGCTGATCGGAGACGCCAGGAGATACAACGATGGGACGAGTATGAATTTCTTCTGCAAAAAGAGACCATCAGTTCCAACGGCTCCTCCTGTGCCTCTCGAGGATAAATTTCTTAAGGAGGCCGTGAAGGAGTTAACGTCCATTATGAGCCATGAGTGGTTGAAAGAGTGTGAGCTGTCATCCAAAGCAATTCGGATTAGCTCACCTTCGTCAACCAGTCATTGCAACATAAGGGGAACTCTGGTTAAGGTCCTTTCTAATCCCATTGTTGGGGCAAATATCATTGCCGATTCCTTTGTGTTCGCACTTCTGGGTGACAAACCTCTGACCCCGATCAACAGAACGTGACAGTAAGGCACGACAACTTTTAGGCCATCCTAGGTTCTCATGTGTTTGAAGCCTTAGACTTCGACATTCTGATCGGGCATCCGTTTGAAAAGCTTTTCTATGCACCGACACTAGGAAACCTCAATGTTAAACTCGAAGAGAGATGTTTTCCATTCCTATCTCTAGAGCTATGAACACCATACCTGAACCCTCTCCCGAGTATGAGCCTATCGAGGAAGTAATGGAGGTTTCTCCTTTTGAGCCCCTAGAATCCATCCTTGAGAAAGAAGCACATCTCTTTACTCAAGAAACAAACGATTCTGGAGCTTAAAACCTTACCATCTGGCCTTCAATATGCTTTTCTACATGGAGAGGCAGAATCCCCTGTCATTATTAGTGACAAGCTTTCCGAGGAAGAAACTTTGAAACTTATCTCCATTTTTAAAAAGCATCGTTCTGCTCTGGGCTACTCACTCCAAGACCTCAAAGGGATAAGTCCTGCTCTCTGCACCCATCGCATCCTGTCGATGGGGTGGTTGGCAATCCTCCAAGGAGGCTACCCGAGGAGGTGAAAGAGTGGTCGAGACATCTACCAATGGGCTTGATGGTTGACTCGAGACATGATGAGCCAAGGTTTCTAGACAGGTTCGACCCTCCTAGAGGATAACAAACCTACTCCTGTGTTATGTGTTAGAGTGATGAAAGATTAGGGTTTGAGTACAGGTGTGAGAGAGAGTTCTTGGATGCGATCCCCCAGCCCAGGCGTCCTGCCTCCCGTTTTATAATCCAAGGGGGGCAGTTACAAGGGGCTTGGGGCACAAGAAAGCTTGATCGTAAATCATAAAGCAAATACAGGCTAAAGCTGAAAAGCAAAACAGAACCGCCTTGGGATCCGCTCGTTGTTGATGTGTCTTTCGTGTAGTCTTGCCTCGTCTTGCTGGCAACAGAATCTTGTGCGCAGTCTTGCTGGCTGACATCATCCTCTGTCTACTTGTCCCCCCTTGTCTCATCTGCGAGGCTTGTCAAGGAAGCCTCTTTCCCGAGGGAAAAAACTTGCCCATTTTAGGTTGGAGCCACGCGTAGAGATTGGCTAAGGGGCGGAGGTCGGGCTGCCCGATCTCGCTCGAGTTCTGGCTCCTGACCGCAGCTCGAGGACTCCTGACCTGACTTATCTGATCCTATTTCCTTAGCATGGGGTACCCCGGGGGAGTATTCGCCTCACATCCCTATAGACCCCACTCTCACTCCATCTAGGGAACCTCAGCGAAGGTTAAATAATGCGATGAGGGAAGTAGTGAAGAAAGAGGCCCTAAAACTCTTGCACGTCGGGATAATTTATCCCGTGCCCTATAGTGGGTGGGTTAGCCCCGTTCAAGTTGTGCCCAAGAAGGGGGTATGACGGTTGTTGCCAACGACAAAAATGAATTAATTCTGCAACGAACTGTCACGGGATGGAGAATGTGCATTGATCAGAATCTCAACAAGGCAACTAAGAAGGATCACTTTTTGCTTCCTTTCATCGATGAGATGTTAGAGCGGCTTGCCAATCACTCCTTTTTTTCCTTGACGGGTATTCTGGCTATCACCAAATTCCCATCCATCCCAACGACCAAAGTAAGACCACATTCACATGCCCCTATGGAACGTATGCCTATCATAGGATGTCTTTCCGGTTGTGTAATGCACTCGCATCGTTCCAAAGGTGCATGATGTATATCTTCAAGGACATGATTAAAGAAATCATGGAAGTTTTTATGGACGATTTCTCCGTCTATAGAAAAACTTTTGATCACTGTCTCAAGAACATAGGCAAGGTCTTACAAAGGTGCAAAGAAAAGGACCTGGTGCTTAATTGAGAAAAGTGTCATTCCATGGTCCGAGAGAGAATAGTCCTTGGACATCTTGTGTCCGAGAGAGGAATAGAGGTGGACAAGGCAAAAAAATGAAGTCATAGAAAAACTTCCACCTCCCGTCATTGTAAAGGGAATCCATAGCTTCCTCGGTCATGCGGGGTACTATCGATGGTTCATTAAGGATTTCTACCAAATCGCTAGACCTCTCACCAACCTTTTAGCTAAGGATGTCACATTTGACTTTGATGATGAGCGCTTGAATGCCTTCAATATCCTTAAAAGAGCACTCATCTCTGCTCCTATAATTTAACCACCCGACTGGTTGCTACCCTTTGAAATCATGTGCGATGCTAGTGACTTTGCGGTAGGAGCAGTCCTTGGTCAAACCAAGGACAAGAAAAATAGTGCCATAACCTATGCAAGCAAAACTCTAACCGGAGCTCAGCTTAACTATGCCACCACTGAAAAAGAGCTCCTCGCTGTAGTCTTTGTTGTCGATAAGTTTAGATCTTACTTAGTAGGAGCCAAGGTAATAATTTACATTGATCATGCTGCATTGAAATACCTGGTCATTAAGAAAGATGCTAAACCTAAGCTATTAAGGTAGATTCTTCTACTTCAAGAATTTGACATTGAAATAAAAGATAAAAAGGAGTAGAAAGTTCTGTAGCATTCCACCTGTCTCGTGTGCATTACATACAGGAACTACCAACAAATGATTGCCTAGAAGTAGAGTATGAAAGTTTCTTTCTTGAATGTAAGGAATCTTGCTCTCTTAAGGTATCTTTAGAACCTGTCATATTTTATGCCACGAGCACATATAACCACCTTAAGGTCCTCGTTGAAAAAATATTTAGAATGTTGGTTGTAGATGCATTTGTTTATCATAAACATTGCCAAATTCGTGGTTGCTCCTATGGCACTAACATTGCAGCTACAACTTCAACAATAAATCAACAATTGGTGGTGAAGCGGGGGACTACATCACCAATTATGGCTGCAACGTAAAGATTCCCCTTGGTCGAGCTGATGATGAGGACATCAATACTACCGATACATCCACGCCTCCACACGTACAACTTCATGGCCCAATAACCCGCGCTCGTGCACGTCAACTCAACCATCAGGTGAGTTCATTCTTAAGTTTATGTTCCTCTTCTTTATACCCTGGAGGCGCGTGCACTTTTGTTTTACTCAGGAACGATGGAGAGGATCCAACGGGAAGAGGATTCGCACGGGGTGGATTTGGACTGCAGCACAGTGCCAAGTTCTAACGGCTGCCACGACTTCATGCAAACTCTGATTTGGGTGTGCAAGTACTTGATGGAAAGGTTATCAAGTCTACTTTCAAATGGATCCAGCCCCATGTCAATATCTGTCTGGAGCGGCCGTAATTGTTCTTTTTCTACCGAGTGTTTTCTGTCTTTGGTTTGCGTCACCTCTTTTGGCCCAATGGGCCGTGTATCAAGTTGGGCCCATTAGGGCGCGTCCTAGGGTTTAGCACGACTCCGGCACCCCTGTGGTCGTCTCTCTCCTCTACTTAATCCTTCAGCCGCCACCAAGAAGGGGGGTTTTGTTGATTAGAGTTAGCCTTTTGCTACTTGCACACAGCGCGCGTGTCGGCTAGACCGTCCGTCTGTTTGTCTTCGGAACTCCACCATATCGTGTATTCAGATTGAATCTTTCATCTTAATATATAGCAATTTCAGTGCTTGTTTTACTTGTTCTTGCTTGTTCTTCGATTTCTTGCAGGACGAGTGCCCTAGTGGCCGGGTTGTCGCGCACCGCAAGATCGCGTCAACCATTGGAGACGGTGTATCGGTTGCTAAGGCGCATCGTCCTTGGACGGTTGTAGTCGGGCCGTGAACGTCGCCTCCGTTTCCCAATCAAGTTATCCTCCACCTCTCATCGAAAGATCGGGACTAAACCCTAGCGGGATCGCATCAGCTTTTGACCATCAACAAAGCACTGTCGGGAGATAGCCCGGATTATCATTTTCCGTTCATCAATTAAAAGCAAGAACATGTTTTTAGGATAAGTTTGCCCTCACTACAACACATGTGGTCTTCTATGACGATTTTAGAATGACATTGTAGATATTTGTCACTAAATCACTTTGTTTATGACATTTTGTGTGAGGCAAGGTCGCTTAGTGACAAAAAAATTTAGCGTCACAAATCCAACTAGAAAACATCACGCTTTGTTGCCCCCAACCTATTAGTGACAAATTTTTATGACGTTTACTTTCTCATTAGACTTTTTAGATTTTTTTAAAAAATAGAAGTCCAGTCTCCTACGTGGCAACTAGTGCTACATGTGCATCCTACTCGGTAGGGAGTTCCAAGTGTCATTGGGGCTTAATTCGTCGAAAATGGGAAAATAATCACACGGTGGGTCCTACCTTCATCAAAAATGGGAAAATAATCACACGGTCGGGTCCTACCTATTAGTCTAGACAAATTAAATAAAAATCTATGAAAATTATTTAATAATTAAATAAAAAATAAAAAAACTAAAAATTATTTAATAAATAAAGATAATGTTTGAATAAAATCTATGAAAATTTTGAGATCAAATTGAGCATCAAAAGTACCTATAATAAATTTCATTAATTTACAGTGAAGTAAATGTGAGAAATAATTTTTTTAATTGGAACATGGGTGGATTTCCATGATTAAATGTACTCTCTTAAATTTTCTCGGATTTTTCAAACCTCAAATATTAATTTTAATGCTACAAAGAGCATTTCAGTAATTATTTAAATAGATAAATTAATCATTAAATGATCTAGTTATATTTTTATTAAATACTATGAGTGTCCAACTATTTTTATGATTTTTCTAGGAATTATTTGAGCATAGGAAGTATTTATGAAAATTCAAAAATTATTTAAATGATTAAATTAAATGAAAAAATAATTTAAATCCTCTTTCTAGTTTTGGGCCAAATTCTAGAAGTCTGTTTCCCCTCCCTTTATTCAGTTCGGCCTAGTTGCCTCTGTGTGAAGTCTATTTGTCGTCCTAGTTTCTTTTCAACCCACAAATGTTTAGCAAGAAAAAGTCTGTTTTACCTCCGTGTCACAGCACGCAGAAATTTATTTAATTGTTAAAAAATAGTATATTACTTTAAAAATTTTGAAATTCCTCTGGAACCGCATATAGACAGTCTAATCCATGTAAAGATTTCATAGGAGTATGTAATAAAATAGTTCTATAGGTTCATTCACAAGGGTCCATTATGGAATTACTTAGAAAACAAAAAAAATATTTTTTCATAAAACAAGTGGCAATATAACTTCATATGTCATAACATTAAGGTAATGTTAAGGTTATGTCTAAATTTGAGGTACATACGAGTTCGAAAATATTATATGGTATGCAAACTTCAATTTTTAATTTTTTGGTTAAGATACATGAGATTATGTGAAAAGTGTAAACATCTTTGAACAATATATATTCTCACTTGACCGAAATCGATTGATTTTTTTATGGTAATGTTACAGAACCAAACTAAGTTACCATGTCAATTTATAGAATTTTCTAACCAAATTTAGATATTATTACAATTTTTTAAATCAATCTAGAGATGTAATGTTTTAATTATTCATAGCAGCCCATTGAATTCTCAAATACAGGATAGAATGAAATATAGGAGCACATATACATTTTTTGTTGATTTTTTAAAACCTTATTGTGGGTACATTAAGTTCAATTCAAAATTAATTTTGAAAAGCACGCAGAAATTCATTTAATTGTTAGAAAATAGTAGATGACTTAAAAAAATTGAAACTTATATGAAACAACATATATACAATCTAATCCATGTTAAAATTTATGGAGGTACGTAACGAAATATTTCTATAGGTTCATTCACAAAGGTCTATTATGCAATTGCTTAGAAAACAGGAAACATATGTTTTTCACAAAACAAGAGGCCATATAACTTTGTATGTTGTAATATTAAGGTAATGTTAAAGTTATGTCCAAATTTGAGGTGCATCTAAGTTAATAACTTATTAGAAGATATATAAATCATAAACTTAGAGTTCATTTAGATGAAACTATTAGAGAGGTGTAACTATTTATGAACATATAGTCTCACTTGATCAAAACTGATTGAATTTTTTATGGTAGTGTTATTGACGAAAATTAAGTTATCTTGTCGATTTATATAATTTTCTGACCAAATTTAGATATTATTACAATTTTTATAGTTTAATTTAGAGATGTGAAGTTTTAATCCATTGAATTCTCCATCTAATTCATGGATATGCATAAAATGAAATATAGGATCACAAATATTTTTTTTTGGTTTTTCTAAACTTTATTAGAAATACATGTAGTTCAATTCGGAATCAAAATCGCAGAAATTCATTTAATTGTTAGAAAATAGTAGATGACATAAAAAATTTGAAACTCCTCGAAACAACATATACACATTCTAATCCATGCAAAAATTATGTAAACATATATTTTTAAGATTATTTACATTTATACCTATTTATTTGCAAACTAAAAATACTAATGAAAAATCGATAAAAAAATTCTCATTATGAGACTATTTTTACTATTTTCCGGCCTAATTCAGCCCAGCGCAGCACGTGTGAGCCGATGGAAACGGCCACGATCATTAGGTTTGGATATAAAATAAGACCAAACCGCAGCCGTCGCGCAGCCTCCTCCTCCATGGCCTCCTCCCCGCGCCTCGGTTCCTCGCGCCGCTGGCCGTCATGTCCTCCGCCTCGTCCCCTCCTCTTCGTCACCTCCTCCCCACGCAGCTGACCTCCTCTCCATGCCCCGGCTCCCCACGCCGCCGGCCTCCTGTCGCCCCGGCTCCTCGCGCCCCGGCTTCCCGCGCCGCCCCCGCTCCCTCCGGCGGCGAATCCTCCGGCGATGATGGCTGCCGCATTTCCTCTGCCACCGCCGCTCCACCGTCGCCACCACTCGTCCTCCGCCGCTCCGTCACCGCGACCTACTCACCCTCCCCTCACTTCATGCTCCGCCGCCCCGCGCGCCGAGGGCCGTGTGCCGCTGCGGCTCGGCCACGGCATGATGCTCGCTGCGCCCGCGCGCTGCAGCTGCAGCCGTCGTTGGTCACTACTTGGAGTGGCGCAGCGGGTGGCCGCGAGCCAAGGACACGGGGAGGCCCGCTCCTCTCTCTCCTCTACGCCGCCCCCTCGGCACCAAGGTCTCCATCGCCATCGCGCTCGGCCTCTCCTTCCCCATCTGCGGCCTGGGGCAGAGGCGTTGCTTTGGCGCCTGCGCTTCTCCAATATCGGGGTGGTATGAGCTGCCTCCATCCTACTAATCCAGGGAGATCCGAGGACCGTCGCGGCGATCTTGGCCTCCACCTTAGAGTCCAGGAGCTGTCGCCGAAGGCGAGATTAATCAGTCTTCCAATCTTGCGCTCAAGTTTCCTTTCGGCCATGTTCTTCGCCCGCCAAAGATCTTCCCTTTTCCCTTTTTTGGAGGAAAAAAAGTATTTTTTGTTGTATGCTCAATTGCTTACCCTGGGTAGGTCGATGGTTTGTCTGGATTTGGAATTGGAACTTCATATGGGCCCTTGCTCTTTCTGTTTAATATAATTTTTCAATAAAGGATGTAGTATTTTTAAGTTGGGAATTGAATTTGCAGCTGCCTACCTTATGTAGCCGTAAGCATAATTTGTATTCAACTTGTTTGAACTGTTGCATCATCGTACTTGTCATCTCTGGAGTAACAAGTAATTCGTCCCCCATAAATATAGGCAGCCAGTTGTCTCAACTTAACAGCAAAGAAATTTATAGTTATCCTCCAGCTGTTCTGTTCATTCTACGGAATTCCACTTAGAGCAGTTGAGTTTCAGTTGCAAATTGAGGAAAACATCTTGTGCCTTTTTTGCAAGTATTAGATTAGATGGCACTGGTTTTAGAAGCAGTAGAAGAAAATTATGTTCTGGTCATCTTTATTTTATCATCATGTCATGCAAAAAGTTATGCACATAACAGGACTTCTCAAAGACTTCTGATCTCTGATTGCTTGCACTCTAGGATTTCAATTTTTTTGGAGGCATTTGATGCTAATGCCACACCACCACTCCTGCTAAAGCTGCCCTCATTATGATCACGCTGGACAATGAGTAGCAATTTCCCATTGCTAATTTCTATCTCCTGCGGTTACATTCGTACACGAGAACATCGGAAAACTTGCAGCTGTTGGTCGCAGGTTTGTATCCTTCTCTTTTATTTTTGCCCCCTTCAGCCTCAGCACCACAACTAATATCATCTCCTTGTTCAACTGGCATGTTGATATTTGCAGTGTACTTACATTAACAAATGAAAGTATGAGGATTGTTATGGTAACAATTATGGAAGTGTTCTTTTGCTTCTTCATTGGAATTTCATTCCCATCAGTCAGCATTACAAAGATAAGTATAACAATGGTTTTGTCAACAAAACTGCATCATACCAATTGATCGTAAGAGAATAGCTTAAATATCTCTGTTTGAATTGATTTTTAAATGCTCCAGTGGCACCATCTCTTAATCTTCAGAAATGTAGTGTTCTTCTGGAATCTGCCTTTAAACAGTTTTCTCTTTATTGAGTAAAGGAAGTAGCTGTCGAAAAAACTAATGGTTATTTTTCTGCACTGTTTATCGTACAACTAAAATTTTAACTGAGACACAGGTTGCCTTTTGTTGCAAGTGGCTGTTGGATTGGACACAGCAAAGTTTTATTTTGTGCAGTTGTCTGTTGCCTGTTGCCAGTGTCAGTTGGTATGGACTATTTTGTGCAGATTAAATATGTAGCTAGGGTTGTTTAGGATAATTGGTGACTTGGCTTTCTTTTGGTTAATACTCTTTGCTGGTGATGTTATGCAAATAGTAAAACTATGCAGATGTAAGTGTTGGTGACTTGGCTTCTTTTGGTGATATGAAGAAATGGTTAATTTTGTGTCTCTTGTATATTGATGGCTACAACAATTTTAACTATATTGAAATGTAATATTATTTCTAGACGAAAAATTAGATTAGCTGCTTCATTATTAGGCTAAAAAAACTATCAGGTCAAACATGGGCTCAATCTAGAAGCCCAAACCTAAATGGGCTAGGCCCAATCTAAAATGGACCTTTACATGGCCTAGGCCCAAAAAACAGCCTACGAATATAATGGGTTTTCTTGGGCTGGTCCATGAATTATAACGATTACATTTATCACAAAATTGTTACCGACACATGGCAACATGCCCTTTCCACAGATTATGACGTTTTCATCACAGTTTATGACATTTTCGATTGTCACTAAATCTATGACGTTTTCATCGGTTCGTAATCGAAGGTGTTTAGAGACGCACCTTATGCGATGACACGATATTCGTCATTAACCCGTCATTGATTAGAAACAGTGACGAAAATACCATGATTTATGACATAATCCAATCGTCACAAAAGGCTAGATCTCTTATAGTGCCTTGGGTATTTTTGTCACTAACCATTTGAGGTTAAAATTAAAAATAATGATGGTCATGCAACGCCTGAGAATATGAGAGCTACATCAACTGTAGCACCTTGATGTTTTTGGTGATGGAACAAGTTCGGAAGGATGATTCAACACCACACACATGATTTTTGGTGTCCGGTAACACAAAAATCCAAGTATGGGGGAGGCTGGTACGTATTTCATAACAAAATTCTATTAATGCCAAAATTTGAACTTGGTTTAGATATGACGTTAGTTCTTATATCTTGCCTTGTTGAAAAAAATTTTCAAAAAAAAGTTTGAAATGCCCTGCTTTTGACATTAAAAAAATACCTATCAGGAGGTACCCGAAGTTCACCATTCATATACTCATACTTATCTTCATATGAATATAACTTGATCATTTGCTTCCTTTATCTATTCTCGCATGCTCTAGTTTGAATGAATATGTAAAGTCCATTCATAGGCTCTTTAAATTAATCATGGTGTTTAGGTTGAAAAGTCTTATTTAATAAAATTAGACATGATGTCGAGTTTGCTCAATGAACCTTTGAGTTAAAGAATGTATGGATCTTGGTTGTATAAATCTTTAAGTTGATTCAATCTAGAGATAACCCAATGCATTGGATATATGACAAAGATGCATAACATACGGAGGAGGCACAAAACCCTCTAGTATTTATGTTGAGTCAATTCTAATTTAGCCTTGTTTGAGTATAAGAAAGTTGGTGAAAATAAAATTTAAAAAAATAAAAAAATCAAATAAAAATAAAATAATAATAATAATTACAAATAAAAAGGAAAGGTAAGAATCTGTTTACTCTTATTCTTTTCATTTGTTTGTAAATGGCCCATAGGTTATGCGGCCTTCGCGCGCAAAGTCCCTGTGTGGACTCAAGGTATGTTTCCAAGTAAGTTTTTTACCGTAAACACTGTGGGGGAGACACACAGTAGCGACCAAAGCATTTTATTAAGAGAAGAGAGACTTATAGAGCAGCACACTTACAAGTCTGTCAGGGACAAAAAGAAAAGCAAACGCAAGGAGACTTATAAGCACGTTAGAAATGAGCAAAGACAAGTTCATCTAACAGCGTCTAAGCAAGCACAGAAGGAGGATTTAAGGTCTTTCCTAAATCTGTTAGATTGAAGATAACCCTGACTTTTAAAATTAGACTTCCAGAGTCTAAGGGTCGGGTTTTTCCGCTGAAAGACTTTGTCATTCCGAAGCTTCCACACCTCCTAAGTCGCTATGAGGCACATCTCGATGTGGAAAGGCAGGAGATTTTAATTCAGCGGCTGGCAAATCCTATCTGCATAATGAAGTGAGTTATCCCAATGAAGTTGAATGGAAGACCAGCAGTTAGCAGCAAACGGACAACTGAAAAACAAGTGATCTATGGTCTCCTCTTCCCCCCTGTCACACATTATGCAGATGACGTTGTCTTGAACATTTAGATGTCTGTGTTGTATCATCGACTTTGTGTTGAGTCTGTCCACCAATAACAGCCAAGCGAAGAATTTGATGCGGGGTATACAGCCCGACTTCCACATTTTCCTGAAGATAGGATGAGAATCCACACTGGTAAAGACATGCTGGTAAAATCTGCTAGAGGTGTATCTGCTCCCCCAAATTGGTGTCAATCTCGCGAGGTGTATCTCGCTCCCTAAATTGGTGTCCGACAATCGTTTTCATCTTCTTCATTTAGAAGATTTTGTAGAAGACCTTGCAAATCTTCCAATTCTTGGAAAGCCTATTGTGATAGTGGGAGATAGAAGATGCTATCTAGTCATTGCTTGCATGATTTCGCCACTTGAGGAGCCTCTTTTTGGCAAAAAAGCCGGTGAGGATGAGCTTGAAAGCACAATGTTATTCCAGCGATCTTCCTAGAAACATATTGTCGCGGCCGTTACCTAGCTAGCTTACGGAAAAGTCCGAAAATTTCATTTAGCCTAAGGATGTCTTTCCACCAGAAAGAGCTCGTTTCCTTGAAGGGTTACGCGGAGACTACGCTAGCCAAAAAACAAAACTTTTTACCGCGCAAACCGGGAACACTTGCAAGTAAGGGTCGATAGATCGTTACCGGATTGGAGTATGCGTGAAATAGCCAATCAGGGCTATCCGACCTGGAACAGTGTTGGCCGATGCCGCAGCCGATCTGAGTCGTCCGACCACGTTGTCGCGCCTCGCTCCGAATGCAGCCGATGTTAGTGATATGCCCTAGAGGCAACATGGAGATGTTGGATATCACGTCAATGTTTATGTATTTATGAATAAAGTGTTATTCAGTTCCATGAAATAGAAATCTTGTATTGATCAATAAGTACGTGACTTATTTATGAGACTCGATATGTATGAATCTATTTCTAAACGATCCCTGATCATATGTCATATTGTTGGAACAAATATGATTCTAAGATCGGCATGTTTATTGATTGATGATCATGTCGCATAGATCATGGGTATGGAGATACCAAATCAATAAACATGGACATATGTGTTAGAGAACACATTGTTGGATAGACCCACCATGAGACACTACAGAATTAATGTGCCATTAGTTGGTCTCGGGTAGTGTTGGTACAAAGTCCTTAGACACTGAGATCACCACAGATTCCAACATGTGTAGTAGCCTACTTTGGGACTACCAAACGCTATTCCGTAATGCTGGGTAGTTATAAAGGTAGTTTTCGGGTTTGCTATGAAACATGGAGTGGGATGTGAGTGATCAAGATGGAATTTGCCCCTCCTTTGGAGAGATATCTCTGGGCCTCGAGGTAATGGATTATGGAAATGCATGGCCATGCTAAGTTGATTGAGGAGTCAATCAAATGCAGATAATCCAATACGGTTCGAGTGAATGGTTAAGCTATTGAAGGGATGGCACACATCTTGCCTATAGCTTAAGCGGTATCGTGAGGCAAAGGGATTTGTGTACACATTACAGGTTGAGCCGATATTATTCTTGTATACTATGGTGTCAATATGTGCTTGCTAGGCGCCGTGTTGACGGGTCGGTGAGTTGGACTCGAGCCGACGATCGGCTAAGTTAGACTATAGCCGAGACCGAGTATACCTGAACCTACAGGGTCGCACGCTTAAGGGGATAGAATAGATATTCGAGTTGGACTCGGATACGGCTCGATCGGATAGGGATCCGATCGGATAGAGTCCTATGGGCTTACGACGTGTGGGCGACCAACTCTATGAGATACGGATGAGATCCGATTCAAAATAGAGTCCTGATCGGCCACTAGTCCCAGTCGGCCAACTCTATATAAAGGAGGGAGGGGTGGAGAGCTGCGTCACGTCAATTGCATCGCGTGCAACAGAAGTCGCCGAGATCAATCTCCACGGAAACCCTCCCCACCTTCGAGCCAAACCTTAGCCTTGCATCGCGTGCTAGCACACGGGTGTTCGGTGTTTTGTCCCCGGACGTGTGGATACCGGTAGAGGCGCTGCTATGTTGCGCGCTGTTGATCGGCTGTGGAGGAATCGGCTGCGGTTGGCGCATCGGAGCGAGGCGCGAGAACACGATCGACGACTCGGATCGGCTGCGGCATCTGCGAATCTGGCGATTGGTGAATCTTGTCCCAGGAATCGGGTCATCATCGGCCGGTTCAGATCGGATAGCCACGATTGGTGCTTCCATTGCACTCTACTCCAATCGGTAACGATCTATCGGCCCTTACTTACAAGTGTTCCTGGTTTGCGCGGTAAAAGTTTTTGTTTTCGGCTAGCGTAGCCTCCACGTAACCCTTCAAAATCTGCCCTTTATATCGAGATCTCATTGTGGTAAAATATATTAAGCTTATTATTAATCGTTAGGTGACTTAACACTTGATTGATTCTTTTTTAATATATTTAATCTATATTGATATCTCAAGTATAAAGTGGTATCGGAGTATTAGCCGATACATGTTACATCGGCTATACTATAAATACGTATAATCTCTGTCTTAAAGCACTTTTAGGCATAAGTGATTTATCTTGTCTCGGCGCAAGACTTGTCCGATCTATCCCAATCACTTGGTTTAAACATATCTTGAGACATAGATTATATATTATTAATATATACAGCCGATCGAGTAGATCTAATTTTTCCTTCGCTTTGTTCTTTATTGCTGATCCTATGCATACTGCATCGGCTCAACATTAAACGATATGTCATCGGCCATTAGCCGATCGGCTATCGTTTATGGATTTAACTTCGTTTTCTTACTTTGTCCCTTGTTGGTTGCAGGATTAAACCAACTAGAACGCCTTTAAAACCCAAAAGTAAGATTTTGGTTCTACACTAGAGTTAAGCAGATCTCTTAGGCCAGTGTGTTTGGTGGGACCTGATTAGAAGTCAGACATCATGGTGGACCTCAAGTCGACCGATGTTGACCCAGGGAACATCATTCCCGTTACAATGGACAAATTGACACCAGAACAGTAGGCGGAGTTTGAAGAGATGATGAATAACTTGGAGAGCTAATTTTTGCATTCATTTGTTCAGACTCGCTCAGGCACGGTGATTAAGAGGTATAAAATTGCTTTTCCAAGCAATGATGAGACCGAAACAAGTTATGGGAAGGATAGTAAACCTCAGGATTTCAAGCAAGATGCAAAATTCAACAATCTTCAAGATCGGATTGATTATGTTGTGCATTATGCTTTAATCAACCAGTGAGGAGTTCTTGTTAACACCTTAAATAATATGATCACTTCTGTGGTTGATGGTAGAATTGCTGAGAATTAAGCCAAGGGGCCAATGTTTCTTCCTGAGGGTAATTTTCCACAATATAGGACTCTGGTGACCGATAAACATCTACTTGTTTTAGGTGTGGCCCCAGAACAGCCGATAGCATCAGCATCAGCTCCTGGAAAGTAGATTGCATCATCATCGGCACAGAAGCAACCAGGGATCAATCCTCTTATTTTGGGTAAACAACAACCTCAACACATAGGACAAAACATCCCCTCAGGTTACTCTAGAACAAGTATCGGCTATATTCAGAACAAACCAGCCGGTTGTTGAGACGATGTCACAGATACCGATAAGGCAGCATACATCGATTCCCATATTGGTACTCAGTTTGTTCTTGATCAGCAAGCCCATATGGTGCATCAGTCCCCTCAACATCACATGGGAGACAATATTAATTTTCAGTGTCATCCTCATTCACCTCAAGTGCAGTATCGGCCAGGGGCATCACCTCAACCCCAGTATGTGCCTCAATTTAATCAGTTTGATCCGATACAGCAGCAGTTTCAAAGAGCACCTCAACAAAAGCCCTGGGCTGATATGATAGCTGATGTGATGATGAAATAGTTTGGTCTTAAGCCTAAGGATACTAGTAATTTGTATCGCATCCATACGGAATACTTTGAGAGGGTGCCATTACCAAACCGATACAAAGTCCTGATTTTCAAAATTCTCGGGGCAAGATAATGTGTCAACCTATGAGCATGTCGGCGATTTTTAGCTCGGTGTGGTGAGGCATCGGCTACGATGCTCTAAGGGTTAGATTATTTTCTTTATCTTTATCTGGATTGGCTTTTACATAGTTTTCATCTTTACCATATAATTATGTTCAAAGTTGGGTCGATCGGAAAAGGTTTCATAAGTACTTCTACGGTGGAATCCATGGGATGAAATTGTCGTCTGACAATCAAGCGAAACATGATGAATCATTCAAGATTATATTCATAGGTTTAGAGATATGAGAAACAGATGTTCTGACTTGGTTTTGATAGATTCTCGGTTAGCCGATCTTGCTTTCCAAGGTTTGTTGACACCAATTAAGGAAATATTTTTGGCTCAAGACTTTGTGAGCTTGGCTCATTTGGCTCGAAAGGTGACAACACATGAGCAGAGGTTTCAAGAAGCTAAGAACACATTTTAAAAGGTTAACCAAGTTAATACATATGCTTCTGAATTTGAAGAAAAAGATGACTCAAGTAGCAACGAGAGTGGACAAGGAACAAGAAAATTGTTACATGTGTCGGTCAGAAATTCCGCAAAGGAAGAAAAATATGACTTTGATATTACCAAGGCGACAAGATCTTTGATTTACTACTTTGGGAGAAACAAATTCAACTACCTATTGGTCATGTAATTCCATCGGTGATGAGTTGGGAAAGAGGAAGTATTGTAAGTGGCATAATATTGGATCTCATAGCACTAATGGCTTGGGGTCTTGAGCGGCGAGATCCAATCGGCTATTGAGCAAGGGAAGATAAAATTTGATGATTCAAAAAGGCCGATGAAGGTTGATGGTAACCCTTTTCCTATTAACATGATTCATACGAGTGGGAGGGTAGCCGATAGAAAAGATTATCAGTCCACACAGGCGTAACTCGCGAGAATCATCAATAAATACAAAAGGAAGTATGATAGGCGAAAGAGAGATACTATGAGGAAGATGACGGTTTTGATCCCCATTTGAGTTATGAATTCTTGATTTTCTTTGGAAGGAAGGGATGAGACTACCGTCAATAGAAGATTGCCCGAGGATGCAACAACTATGATAAGGGCTACGCTAGAGGTTCAAGTCGATCTTGTCTTGGGGAAAATCGACTAAGATAGAGAAATTGCATGTTCATCGGAGGTTGGGTCCAATTCATCGGGATTTTCCACAAGAGGATTTATATGAGGATGAAGATGAAACCGGGAACCCACAATGGTGTCCTTCGGTAGTTTCACTAAGAACCGGAAGAGGAGGGTACAAAGGATGAGGAACGGGGAGCGTTTCTAAGAGGTTGAAGAGGAGATCAATCATCGGTGAAGAGGAAAAAGCAAGATTGACGTATTAAGAGTAAGGTACTTTTAGGCGATGAGGTTGAAGCCGATAAGGCAAAAAGGCTAGCTAAGGGAAGATTGTTTTTACGCATCGGTTAATATGGTTTTATACTACCGGCGAGTATGAGGCTAACCAGCGATGCGAGATGTAATGGAAGAATCTTTAGCCAAGTTGGTTCTATCACCGAGAACAAGCTATTTTTGAGAAGCCGGAAGGAACAGGGTATCGACACCTCAAGCCATTGTATGTCAAGGAATTTGTCAATGGCAAGCCGATGGTGAAATGTTGATGATGGTGGAGGCTAGCACATTAATTTGATATTGTATGGTACATTGAGGAAGTTGGGCAAGAATTGGATGATCTCATGAAGACCAACATGGTTCTTAAAGATTTTGGTGACAATCCTTGGAGACCGAAGGAGTGTTAAATGTGGAGTTGACAATCGGCGGCAAAGCTGTTCCTACCATGTTTTTGTCATCGATGGGAAGGGTTCATATAGTTTGTTGCTTGGAAGGGATTGGATTCATGCAAATTGTTGTATTCCTTTGACCATGCATCGAGTTTGATCCAATGGCAAGGTGACAAGATAGAAATCGTGCCCATGACGGTCGATCAATGTTGCTAATGCCGATTTAACTATTTGGGAGATTGATGGAATGATTGCTTGTCGGAAAAGTTTGGGAAGAAGATTATCTAAAAGTGTCCTATTGTGATATACGGCCGGTTGAAGATGAAGAGCCCCAATTATTACTTTGAGGGCGTCGTGGAGGTACAAATTTCTACACCAAGGATATTGTAGATGATCTGGATGGCAAATTGGGACAAAGTTTTATGTCGGTCGATGATTTGGAAGAAGTTGATATAGGCCAAGGGGATAGGCCTAGGTTGACTTTTATCAGTAAAAAATTATCTTCTGATTTCAGAACCAAGTGGATAGAACTTTTGAAAGAATACAAAGATTGTTTTGCTTGGGAATATTTTGAGATGCCAGGACTTAGCCGATCGATTGTGGAACATCGACTTCCTATCAAACCAGATATCAGCCATATACACAACTACCTAGAAGATATAAAGCCGATATGTATGATGCTATTAAAGCTGAAATTACTTGATTATATGATGCTGGTTTTATTCGGCCATGCCGGTATGCTGAGTGGGTTTCTAATATAGTTCCAGTTATATGGAAGAATGGTAAACTTAGGGTTTGCATTGATTTTTGAGATCTAAACAAGGCTACCCTAAGAATGAGTATCCAATGCCGATTGTCGATCAATTGGTTGTATTTGCTTTAGGGCATTTATAAGTTTTTATGGCGAAGAAGACATTCATAAGGCTTGCTTTTAGATGTCCTAGTGCGATCGGCTTGTATGAGTGGGTTGTGATGACTTTTGGCTTGAAGAACGTTGGAGCTACATATCAAAGGGCCATGAATTAGATATTTCTTGATCGATCGGCTTGTTGGTTGAGATCTATATTGATGATGTGATAGTGAAGTCAAAGGAGATTGATGATCGTATAGCCGATTTGAGAAAAGTTTTTTAAAGAACAAGGAAATATGACTTGAAGATAAATCCCACAAAGTGTGCTTTTGGTGTATCGGTTGAACAATTTTGGGTTTTCTTGTCCATGAGAGGGGATTGAGGTAACGCAGAGGTGATGGGTTACGCGGAGGCTACGATAGCTAATAACAAAAGTTTTTACCGCGCAAACCAGGAACCTTGCAAGTAAGGGTCGATAGATCGTTATCGATTGGAGTGGAGTGCAGTGGATATAGCCAATCAGGAGTTATCTGATCCGGAATAGTACTGGCCGATCACAGCCGATTTGCTGACCACAGCCGATTCTCGAGTCACCTGATCGCAGCTGATGCAACTATTGTTAGTGATATGCCCTAGAGGCAACATGGAGATGTTGGATATCACGTCAATGTTTATGTATTTATGAATAAAGTGTTATTCAGTTCCATGAAATAGAAATCTTGTATTGATCAATAAGTACGTGACTTATTTATGAGACTCGATATGTATGAATCTATTTCTAAACGATCCCTGATCATATGTCATATTGTTGGAACAAATATGATTCTAATATCGGCATGTTTATTGATTGATGATCATGTCTCATAGATCATGGGTATGGAGATACCAAATCAATAAACATGGACATATGTGTTAGAGAACACATTGTTGGATAGACCCACCATGAGACACTACGGGAATTAATGTGCCATTAGTTGGTCTCGAGGTAGTGTTGGTACAAAGTCCTTAGACACGAGATCACCATGGATTCCAACATGTGTAGTAGCCTACTTTGGGACTACCAAAGCTGTTAGTGATATGCCCTAGAGGCAAATGGAGATGTTGGATATCACGTCAATGTTTATGTATTTATGAATAAAGTGTTATTCAGTTCCATGAAATAGACATCTTGTATTGATCAATAAGTACGTGACTTATTTATGAGTCTCTTTATGTATGAATCTATTTCTAAACGATCCCTGATCATATGTCATATTGTTGGAACAAATATGATTCTAAGATCGGCATGCCATTAGTTGGTCTCAGGTAGTGTTGGTACAAAGTCCTTAGACCTGAGATCACCATGGATTCCAACATATGTAGTAGCCTACTTTGGGACTACCAAACGCTATTCCGTAAGCTGGGTAGTTATAAAAGTAGTTTTCGGGTTTGCTATGAAACATAGAGTGGGATGTGAGTGATCAAGATGGAATTTGCCCCTCCTTTGGAGAGATATCTCGGGCCCTCGAGGTGATGGATTTTATGGAAATGCATGGCCATGCTAAGTTGATTGAGGAGTCAATCAACGGACGGATAATCCAATACGGTTCGAGTGAATGGTTAAGCTATTGAAGGGATGGCACACATCTTGCCTATAGCTTAAGCTGGTATCGTGAGCAAAGGGATTTGTGTACACATTACAGGTTCGAGCTGATATTATTCTTGTATACTATGGTGTCAATATGTCTTTGCTAGGCGCGCTGTTGCTGATGTGTCGGGTGAGTTAGACTCGGCGACGATCGGCTAAGTTAGACTATAGCCGAAACCAGAGTATACCTAAACCTACGGGGTCGCACGCTTAAGGGGATAGAATAGATATTCGAGTTGGACTCGGATACGGCTCGATCGGATAGGGATCCGATCGGATAGAGTCCTATGGGCTTACGACGTGTGGGCGGCCAACTCTATGAGATACGGATGAGATCCGATTCAAAATAGAGTCCTAATCGGCCACTAGTCCCGGTCGGCCAACTCTATATAAAGGAGGAAGGGGTGGAGAGCTGCGCACGTCAATTGCATCGCGTGCAACGAAGTCGCCGAGATCAATCTCCACGAAACCCTCCCCACCTTCGAGCCAAACCCTAGCCTTGCATCGCGAGCTAGCACACACGGTGTACGGCGTTACGTCCCCGGACGTGTGGATACGGTAGAGGCGCTGCTACGTTGCGCGCTGTTGATCGGCTTTCGGATCGGCTGCAATCGGAGCGATCGGCGTGGTGGAATCGGCGCGGTCGGGCGCATCGGAGCGAGGCGTGAGAACGCGGCCGGACGACTCGAATCGGGCGATTGGCGAAATCGTCTCTCAGAATCGGCTACCTGTTCCGGATCGGATTGCCCGATTGGCTATTCGCTGCACTCTACTCCAATCGGTAACGATCTATCGGCCCTTACTTGCAAATGTTCCTGGTTTGCGCGGTTAAAAGTTTTGTTTTCGGCTAGCGTAGCCTCCGCGTAACCCTTCACCTATTGTATGTATGAGATGCATGTGATGCATGTAATATTCTTTCATATGTGCAATCCCTGTAATATTCTTTCATACGTGCAATGCTTGTAATATTCTTTCACGACCTGCGAGTCGATGTAATCTTCAATTAGAGCTTCTATAGTAGTAGCTTAGTTTGAAGAAATCAAGCATTCGGCACTCGGAAGAACGGTGTTGAAGATGGAGATCCTCTACACCGGCATGGAGATGGAGATCACCATGTGAAGGGGGCCATACTATTTCATGCTATTCTACTTACTTTCATATATGTGATATGTTTGTTTGATAGGATAGCATCCCTCGCAAAATTAAGTAGTAATGATGCCCTTCCAAATGATGCACCCGTCACCGTTATGCTCGTCAATGGTAGGTCTGCCAAAGCAGAGTGCCATTCTCTATCATAACACGAGGGGGTATATGTCAGACATATACATGTAGGAGCATTTGGTTTACTTAACAAGGCTATCAAAACAGTTTTGGGCCTTGGGGCATAGGTTGGTGCCGGGGCATGGAGATGCCACACCAACAACAAGAGTCACATAGAGATGTGATTAGCAAGGAGTTGCTTACCGATGTTACTAATTTTCTAGCAGTGATGCCAAAGCTCACTAGAAAATTAACTAACATGTGGATCTTGACCCAATACGTAACCTAGAGGGAAGGTGGAAAATACGTAATGGGAGTCTTATATTAAATTGTTTATAAACATTGTGCTAAACTTTGCTTTTTCTGTTGTAGAATAAATGGCGGCTAATACTACACCCAGTACCTTTAATTTGCGATCTATTCTCGAAAAGGAAAAATTAAATGGAACAAACTTTATGGGTTGGTATCGCAACTTGAGAATTGTTCTCAAGCAAGAGCGTAAGGAGTACGTTCTTGAAGTACCCTATCCTGAGGATTTGCCAAATAATGCCACTGCAACTGCACGGAGGGCTTATGAGAAGCACACTAATGATGCCCTAGATATAAGCTGTCTCATGCTTGCTACAATGTCCCCTGAGCTTCAGAAGCAATATGAGAGCGGCCGATGCTCACACTATTATTCGGGGGCTGCGTGACATGTTTGAGAACCAAGCTCGGGCCGAGAGGTTCAACACCTCAAAGTCCTTGTTTGCGTGCGGAGCTTGTTGAGGGAATCCGTCGGATCCGCATGTGATAAAAATGATTGGCTACATTGAGAGTACGGAAAAACTAGGTTTTCCCCTTAGCCAAGAGTTGGGCGAGTTGCATGGGATGCTAAAGACAGTGAGGAGAGTATCTAGAAAAACGGTCATCATGTGATGATGATGCAGAAGGCTAAGCGCAAACCACTGTCAAGAAGCTTTGCACCAAGAGGAAGTTAACTCCCGATGAGATCGCGAGTGCCTCCAATGCAAAGAAGGGCAAGAAGGGTCGGCGGCATCGATGCCGTTTGCTTCTATTGCAAGGAGGCAGGAGCCCTTTGGAAGAGGAACTGCAAGAAGTACATGGAGGATCTCAAAAAAGAAGCAAAGTACGACTTACGCCGAGGTATTAATGTTATAGACATTAATCTTGCTACTTCACCTACGGACTCTTGGGTATTTGATACCGGATCGTAGCTCATATTTGCAAATCGTTGCAGGGAATGAGAAGAAGTAGAAGATTGAGAAGGGCGAGGTGAACTGCGCGTCGGCAATGGAGCAAGCGTTGCTACGGTTCTTGTCGGCACAGATACCACTTCATCTACCTTCGGGATTAGTTTTGGAATTGAATAATTGTTATTGTGTTCCAACACTAAGTCAAAACGTTATTTCGTTTCATGTTTGCAAGCGGAAGGATATGATTTTAGATCAATGGACAATGGTTGTTCAATATATCTCGAGAGATATGTTCTATTTTCATGCTCCATTGGTGAATGGATTATACGTTTTGAATCTTGAAGCGTCTCCCATCTATAACATTAATACGAAAGACAACTCTCTAATGATATAAACCCCACGTTTATCGGCATTGTCGCTTAGGCCATATAAATAAGAAACGCATGGAGAAGCTCCATAAGGATGGATTGCTTCACTCTTTTGATTTTGAATCATTTGAGACATGTGAGTCTTGTTTACTTGGTAAGATGACAAAGGCACCTTTCACGGGACACGGTGAAAGAGCAAGTGACTTGTTGGCACTCATACATGCGATGTATGTGGACCAATGAGCTCAACGGCCGAGGTGGTTATCGGTACTTCATTACCTTTAGATGACTTTAGTAGATATGGTTATATCTACTTAATGAGGCATAAGTCCGAATCCTTTGAAAAGTTCAAAGAATTCAGGAATGAAGTCTGAGAATCATTTAGGGAAAACAATCAAGTTTCTACGATCGGATCGTGGAGGGAATACTTGAGCCAAGAGTTTGGTAATCATCGAAAGATTGTGGAATTGTTCCACGATTAACTCCGCCAGGAACTCCACAATGGAACGGAGTGTCCGAGCGGAGAAATCGCACCTTGTTGGACATGGTGCGGTCGATGATGAGCCAAAGTGATCTTCCGTTATCCTTACGGGGATATGCTCTTGAAAGCATGCCTGCGCTCACACTAAATAGAGTTCCATCTAAGTCGGTTGAAAAGACACCATATGAGATATGGACAGGGCAACCCCCTAGTTTGTCTTTTCTCAAAATTTGGGGATGTGAGGCTTATGTAAAACGTTTACAATCGACAAGCTCACACCCAAATCGACAAGTGCTTCTTTGTGGGATATCTAAGGAAACTAAGGGATATTACTTTTATAATCGGGTACAAGGCAAAGTGTTTGTCGCCCGGCATGGTGTCTTCTTGGAGAAAGAGTTTCTTTCAAGAAGGGTTAGTGGGAGCGGGTGCATCTTGAAGAAGTTCAAGAAACACCGGAAAACGTTTGGCGACCACGGAACCACAACGGGAGGAACAAAGTGTTGCGCCACCGGTTGTAGATACACCGGCCCATGGAGGTGCGAAAGATCACGTCGTGTGCTGACGGTACACGGTGCGGAACAACGTGATATATTGTTGTTGGACAACGATGAACCTAAGACCTATGAGGAAGCGATGGTGGGACCCGATTCCAACAAGTGGCTTGGAGCCATGAAATCCGAAATAGAATCCATGTACGACAATCAAGTTTGGAACTTGGTTGATCCACTGATGGTGTCAAAACCATTGAGTGTAAATGGGTTTTTAAGAAAAACGCCGATATGGATGGAAATGTTCACATCTATAAGGCGCGATTGGTGGCGAAAGGTTTTAAACAGATTCAAGGAGTTGATTATGATGAAACCTTCTCGCCCGTCGCAATGCTTAAATCTATTCGGATTATCCTAGCGATTGCTGCATATTTCGATTATGAGATATGGCGAGATGGATGTCAAAACGACTTTCCTAAATGAAAACCTAAGCGAGGATGTATACATGATACAACCTCGGGGTTTTGTCGATCCGAGAATCACACGGAAAGATATGCAAGCTACGAAATCCATTTATGGATTGAAGCAAGCATCTCGGAGTTGGAATATTCGTTTTGATGAGGTAATCAAAGGGTTTGGTTTCATCAAAAACGAAGAAGAGCCCTGTGTTTACAAAAGGTCGGTGGGAGCGCAATTGTATTTCTAATCTTATATGTGGATGACATATTGCGATTGGAAATGATATCCCTATGCTTGAATCCGTCAAGTCTTCATTGAAAAATAGTTTTCCATGAAAGACTTAGGGAAGCGACATAAATATTAGCATTCGGATCTATAGAGATAGATCCAAGAGGCTAATTGGATTAAGCCAAAGTACATACATTGACAAGGTGTTGAAAAGGTTCAACATGCATGATTCCAAGAAAGGTTTCTTGCCCATGTCACATGGCATTAATCTTAGCAAGAATCGGTGTCCTCGACACATGATGAGCGGAATAAGATGGGTATGGTTCCATATGCTTCGGCAATTGGATCCATCATGTATGTCATGCTTTGTACACGCCCAGATGTCTCGTACGCTTTGAGTGCTACGAGCGAGATACCCGATCGAGATCCGAGTGAAGGTCAGCTGGATTGCCGTAAAGAATATCCTTAAGTACTTGAGAAGAACTAAGGATATGTTCCTAGTCTATGGAGGTGAAGAAGAGCTTGTTGTAAGTGGTTACACCGATGCTAGCTTCCAAACGGACAAGGATGATTATAGATCGCAATGGGTTCGTGTTCCACTGAACGGAGCGCGATCAGTGGAAGAGTTCCAAGCGGGATCTTGTTGCTGATTCTACAACGGAGGCCGAGTACATTCTTTGCTTCGGAAAGTTTGCAAAGGAAGGTCATTTGGATCAAGAAATTTGTTTCGAGCTTGGTGTGATGACTAGTACGGCTGGTCCAATGTCTCTCTATTGTGATAATAGTGGAGCCATTGCGCAAGCCAAGGAGCCGAGGTCACATCGAAGTCCTAACACATACTTCGGCGATATCATCTCATCCGCGAGATAGTGGACGAGGTGATGTCAAGATATGCAAAGTGCACACGGATCTCAACATAGCCGATCCGCTGACAAAACCTCTCCCTCAGCCGAAGAATGAGGCGCACACAAGAGCAATGGGTATTAGATACTTACATGATTGACTCTAGTGCAAGTGGGAGATTGTTAGTGATATGCCTAGAGGCAACATGGAGATGTTGGATATCACGTCAATGTTTATGTATTTACAATAAAGTGTTATTCATTTCCATGAAATAGACATCTTGTATTGATCAATAAGTACGTGACTTATTTATGAGACTCGATATGTATGAATCTATTTCTAAACGATCCACGATCATATGTCATATTGTTGGAACAAATATGATTCTAAGATCGACATGTTTATTGATTGATGATCATGTCTCATAGATCATGGGTATGGAGATACCAAATCAATAAACATGGACATATGTGTTGGAAAACACATTGTTGGATAGACCCATCATGAGACACTACGGAATTAATGTGCCATTAGTTGGTCTCATGTAGTGTTGGTACAAAGTCCTTAGACACGAGATCATCATGGATTCCAACATGTGTAGTAGCCTACTTTGGGACTACCAAACACTATTCCGTAAGCTGGGTAGTTATAAAGGTAGTTTTCGTGTTTGCTATGAAACATGGAGTGGGATGTGAGTGATCAAGATGGAATTTGCCCCTCCTTTGGAGAGATATCTCAGGCCCCTCGAGGTGATGGATTATGGAAATGCATGGCCATGCTAAGTTGATTGAGGAGTCAATCAACGGACGGATAATCAATACGGTTCGAGTGAATGGTTAAGCTATTGAAGGGATGGCACACATCTTGCCTATAGCTTAACTAGTATCATGAGGCAAAGGGATTTGTGTACACATTACGAGGTTCGAGCTGATATTATTCTTGTATACTATGGTGTCAATATGTGCTGCTAGGCGCTTTTGTTGTGGGTCGGCTGAGTTGGACTCGAGCGACGATCGGCTAAGTTAGACTATAGCCGAAACCGAGTATACCTGAACCTACGGGGTCGCACGCTTAAGGGGATAGAATAGATATTCGAGTTGGACTCGGATATGGCTCGATCGGATAGGGATCCGATCGGATAGAGTCCTATGGGCTTACGACGTGTGGGCGGCCAACTCTATGAGATACGGATGAGATCCGATTCAAAATAGAGTCCTAATCGGCCACTAGTCCCGGTCGGCCAACTCTATATAAAGGAGGGAGGGGTGGGAGGCTGCGGCACGTCAATTGCATCGCGTGCAACGAAGTCGCCGAGATCAATCTCCACGGAAACCCTCCCCACCTTCGAGCCAAACCCGGCCTTGCATCGCGTGCTAGCACACGGGTGTACGGCGTTGTCCCCGGACGTGTGGATACCGGTAGAAGGCTGCTACGTTGCTTGGCTGTTGATCGGCTTCGGATCGGTGCAATCGGAAGCGATCGGGCGTGGTGGAATCGAGCTGCGGTCGGGCGCATCGGAGCGAGGCGCGTGAAGCGCGGCCGGACGGCTCGAATCGGGCGATTGGCGAATCGGTGTCTCAGGGGAATCGGCTGCATTTGGATCGGATTGCCACGATTGGCTATTCCGCAACACTCTACTCAATCGGTAACGATCTATCGGCCCTTACTTGCAAGTGTTCTGGTTTGCGCGGTTAAAAGTTTTTGTTTTCGGCTAGCGTAGCCTCGCGTAACCCTTCAGCTATAGCGATTTGTCGATGCGCGCCACGTGCGACCACGGCCGATTCGGCGATGCCGCAACAATGCGACCTGGCCGATTCGCCGATTCGTCGAGTCGCTCAAGCTGCGCTTTGCCTCGCTCGTGCGCCCGACCATAGCCGATTCGCAGTGCCGAATAGCATCGCAATATAGCAATGCCTACACCGGTATCCACACGTCCAAGGAAAGAACGCCTAACACCGTGTGCTAGCACAAGATGTAAGGCTAGGGTTTGGCTTGGAGGTGGGGAGGGTTTTGTGGACATCTTGAACTTGCGAGCGTTTGAAGCCACGCGTGTTTTAATGCATTGCGCCAAATCGGATTGATTCGATTTTAATGTGATACCACTGACTCTCCACCCTTTATAAAGAGCACCAACATGGGCTATGAATCCTATTATCAAGCAATGGCTGTTCGGAGGTTGAGGAATTGATATGATCGACCAAATCAATCCACCTTCAAGCAAAGGGCATAAGTTTATATTGGTGGCAACCAATTATTTCACAAAGTGGGTGGAGACAATACTATTAAATAAGGTTGATTAACGGGGATGCAATTCAGTTTGTTAAATAGCATATTATATACCGATTTGGTGTTCCTCGGGTGTCACAACCGATCGAGGGGATCTATCTTTGTATTAGATGAGTTTGTCCAATTTGCGAAAGCATGGGAATTAAGTTGTTGAATTCTTCACCATATTATGCACAAGCCAATGGGCGGGCGGAGAAGCATCTAACAAGGGTTTGATTAAGTTGATTAAGAGAAAGATTTTTGAATTTCCAAAGCAACGACATAGACAATTAGTGAAGCTGCTTGTGGTCTTATCGGATGGCTTGTCATGGATCGATCCAAGTTCCTCCTTATAAGTGGTTTATAGGCATGAAGCTATATTACCATGGGAAAGTATCATCGGCTCAAGGAGGATTGATTTACAAGATGAGTAGGCAGTCAATGATTATCATAATCTCATGGTAGTGAATCGAAGAAGGCTGGTTTAATCTAGGATGCGAGGCTTTGGTGAAAGTAACAAGAGATAAGGAGAGAATTGCTCGTCATTATAATAAGAAAGTTGTGCCAAAATCATTTTCTGTGGGGACACCCCCGACCTTCAAGTTATATTTGCAAGATGAGGTGAAACACTTTAGCTCATCTAACACGCATAACAAAACATCAGGGTCTCGAGAGAGGAATAAGTGAGATATTGTTGGGCCTTTGCTTTGCCGGAATCAAGTGTTGTTGTGCCAATTGAAGCTGGCCTTGGCGCTTTAAATAGGGGTTGGTCTTGCCCTCCCACGAGGCCCTTCTCCACATCCAATTCGGGGTAGACACGTGCGGAAACCCGAGACATACCGTATGGAGGAAGGAACCCGAGTACCAACGGGTCGGTTAGGTTTCGGACTCACGCGGTCGAGCCAGAGCTGAAGGGTTACGCGGAAGCTACGCTAGCGCGAAAACAAAAATTTTTCTACCGCGCAAACCGGGAACACTTGCAAGTAAGGGCCGATAAATCGTTACCGATGGAGTATGCGGAGGAAATAGCCAATCGGGGCTATCCGATCGGGAGCGTGTAGCCGATTCCAGGAGACGGCCGATTCGCCAATCAGGCGATTCACGGAGTCGTCCGATCACGTTCTTGCGCCTTGCTCCGTGCGCCCGAGCCGCAGCGATCGAAGCCGATCAACGGCGCGCAACATAGCGGCGCCTCTACGAGGTATCCACACGTCGGGACGGAACGCCGTACACCCGTGTGCTAGCACGCTATGCAAGGCTAGGGTTTGGCTCAAAAGTGGGGAGGGTTTCCGTGGAGATTGATCTCGGCGACTTCTATTGCGGATTCGGTTCAACGCGATCCAATTGACATGCCGCAGCTCTCCACCCCTCCCTCCTTTATATAGAGTTGGCCCAGGCGGGACTAGTGGTCGATTAGGACTCTATTTTGAATCGGATCTCATCAGGTATCTCATAGAGTTGGCCGCCCATACGTCGTAAGCCCATAGGACTCTATCCGATCGGATCCCTATCCGATCGAGCCGTATCCGAGTCCAACTCGAATATCTATTCTATCCCCTTAAGCGTGCGTCCACAGCCAGGTTCAGGTATACTCGATTTCGGCTATAGTCTAACTTAGCCGATCGTCGGCTCGAGTCCAACTCGGCCGAGGCCCGTCAACGACGGCGCCTAGCGGCACATATTGACACCATAGTATACAAGAATAATATCGGCTCTGAACCTGTAATGTGTGCACAAATCCCTTTGCCTCACGATACCGGTTAAGCTATAGGCAAGATGTGTGCCATCCCTTCAATAGCTTAACCATTCACTCGAAGTATTGGATTATACGTACGGTGATTGACTCCTCAATCAACTTAGCATGGCCATGCATTTCCATAATCCATTACCTCGAGGTGCCCGAGAGATATCTCTCCAAAGGAGGGGCAAATTCCATCTTGATCACTCACATCCCACTCCATGTTTCATAGCAAACCCGAAAACTACCTTTATAACTAGCGAGTTACGGAATAGCGTTTGGTAGTCCCAAAGTAGGCTACTACACATGTTGGAATCCATGGTGATCTCGGGTCTAAGGACTTTGTACCAACACTACTACGAGACCAACTAATGGCACATTAATTTCTGTAGTGTCTCATGGTGGGTCTATCCAACAATGTGTTCTCCAACACATGTGTCCATGTTTATTGATTTGGTCTCTCCATACCCATGATCTATGAGACATGATCATCAATCAATAAACATGCCAGATCTTAGAATCATATTTGTTCCAACAATATGACATATGATCGAGGATCGTTTAGAAATAGATTCATACATAAAGAGTCTCATAAATAAGTCACGTACTTATTGATCAATACAAGATGTCTATTTCATTGGGCTGAATAACACTTTATTCATTTATACATAAACATTGACGTGATATCCAACATCTCCATGTTGCCTCTAGGGCATATCACTAACAATCTCCCTTGCACTAGAGTCAATCATGTAAGTATCTAATACCCATTGCTCTTGTGTGCGCCTCATGCTTCGGTGAGGGAGAGGTTTTGTCGGCGGGATCGGCTATGTTGAGATCCGTGTGCACTTTGCATATCTTGACATCACCTCTGTCCACTATCTCGCGGATGAGATGATATCGCCGAAGTATGTGTTTGGACTTACGATGTGACCTCGGCTCCTTGGCTTGCGCAATGGCTCCACTATTGTCACAATAGAGAGACATTGGACCGGTCGCACTAGTCATCACACCAAGCTCGAAACGAATTTCTTGATCCAAACGGCCTCCTTTGCGGCTTACGAAGCGGCAATGTACTCGGCCTCCGTTGTAGAATCGGCAACGGTATCTGCTTGGAACTCTTCCAGGTGCTGCGCCTCCGTTCGGGCGAGAACACGAACCAGATTGCGATCTATAATCATCCTTATCATTTGGAAGCTAGCATCGGTGTAACCACTTACAACGAGCTCTTCTTCACCTCCATAGACTAGGAACATATCCTTAGTTCTTCTCAAGTACTTAAGGATATTCTTTACGGCGATCCGAGTGACCTTCACCTGGATCGGCGGTATCTGCTCGTAGCACTCAAAGCGTACGAGACATGCAGGCGTGTACAAAGCATGGCATACATGATGGATCCAATTGCTTGAAGCATATGGAACCATACCCATCTTATTCCGCTCATCATGTGTCGAGGACACGATTCTTGCTAAGATTAATGCCATGTGACATGGGCAAGAAACCTTTCTTGGAATCATGCATGTTGAACCTTTTCAACACCTTGTCAATGTATGTACTTTGGCTTAATCCAATTAGCCTCTTGGATCTATCTCTATAGATCCAGAATACTAATATGTATCTTGCCTCCCTAAGTCTTTCATGGAAAAACTATTTTCAATGAAGACTTGCAGTTCTAGCATAGGGATATCATTTCCAATCAGTAATATGTCATCCACATATAAGATTAGAAATACAATTGCACTCCCACGACCCTTTTGTAAACACAGGCCTCTTCTTCGTTTTTGATGAAACCAAACCCTTTGATTACTTCATCAAAGCGAATATTCCAACTCCGAGATGCTTGCTTCAATCCATAAATGGATTTACGTAGCTTGCATATCTTTCCGAGCGATCTGGATCGACAAAACCACGAGGTTGTATCATGTATACATCTCGCTTAGGTTTCCATTTAGGAAAGCCGTTTTGACATCCATGCCATATCTCATAATCGAAATATGCGGCAATCGCTAGGATAATCAGAATAGATTTAAGCATTGCGACGGGCGAGAAGGTTTCATCATAATCAACTCCTTGAATCTGTTTAAAACCTTTCGCCACCAATCGCGCCTTATAGATGTGAACATTTCCATCCATATCGGCCTTTTTCTTAAAAACCCATTTACACTCAATGGTTTTGACACCATCGAGGTGGATCAGCCAAGTTCCAAACTTGATTGTCGTACATGGATTCTATTTCGGATTTCATGGCTCCAAGCCACTTGTTGGAATCGGGTCCCACCATCGCTTCCTCATAGGTCTTAGGTTCATCGTTGTCCAACAACAATATATCACGTTGTTCCGCACTTTTTTGTGTGCACGTGATCTTCGGACCTCCGTGAAGTGCACGACGTGATACTCATTGTTTGTTGAAACATTTTAAATTGTTTCTGAACTTCTTG